>WEDG01007661.1:0-181552 GCA_017591395.1 Schistocephalus solidus | reverse complement strand
TCATCTTTTTCCGGGCGCAGCTCATCGAACGTAAGAGTAAACACGGAATTAGGCCAAATGTGAATCCAACCACGGGAGAACCTAGGACGGCCATGCACGTATCCACGCCACAATTCAGGGCCGACGAAGGCGTAGCCATCAATACGGCCGCATCAACCACCAACCCGACAGACGAGGAGACATGCAGTCAGAAGGACACAAACAGGACTAGCAACCCAGGACACCAATTAAGGTCAATGCGGATGCGGGCGAGGGCTGCCAACTGTCAAACGCCACGCCTCGACGAGTGACATGCCAATTGACAGCAATTATCCTCCTCCCCCCTCCTTCACCCCGGTGACTACAGAGATGCTTCCTGTGTGAACGCCGGCGATGAACACCAAATCCAATTATGGACCCCCACACCCCAACCTCCCTACAGTGTACACTTTTAAGGTAAACCCGTATAATCAACCCTGCGTTACAAAATGGCTGCCACCCTTTGAGACGTGGTACGATACTCACCTCCGACGATGGAACCTTGTATGCTTTTTAAATGTCAGGACGATACACCTAGAGTCCCTGAGATCGCATTTTCTTTTCATTTATGTCCGGGAACGCGTATATATACATATATATATATCCAATTATGTGGCCATTCCTCACACCCCAGTTGGTTGTTTTGTCCTTGTCTGTCCTGTAGCACAAACTGGTCATCTGACCATTTCATTTCTCCTCTGTTCATTTCGTCTGACGACGGGTTGGTGTGACCAACTTGAAAATTCACGAGTAAAACTCGATTTTTCCGACGAACCTTCTTTCTTCATATATATATATATATATAGGGTCAAATTACTCGCCCAGTCTACTGTAACGTATGGAATCCACCAATTCTGATGCAGTTAATTGACTACCCAAGCAGGATTTCCTGAACAATCAATCTAAACTCCATTGGATGACTACCAGGCCCAATTAATTACTAGGGTGTTTTGGCAGCTTTGAATAATTAATTTGACTAACCTGTGAAAACTGTGAAAGAAACATGTTACTGAATTATGAATAAACTTTATGCACTGTCGATCAGTGTGGAATCAGTTTCAGGCAACTTCTAAAAACACGGTAAGCGTAAAATCATTGGCAAGGTAACTTCACGTTTTTAGAGGATGCAATACCAAGGATAAGTTCCGTTTGGGTTGAATGATGTGAAAACTATATACCTGCACAAAGGCAGAGTAAACAAACAAATTCCTTAAGATTACTTGGAAATGCCTTTCTTTGGTACTAATGGCTAAATTTTCAGTTTTATTCAATCCTATCGCCTCAGCTTTCATAAGAGGAAGCTCTCGTTGCCGAGAGCCAATTTTGATTCCTAGATAAAAAGTTGAAACATCGAAGCGACTTTAGCAGACCGGCAGTTGCTGCATACATTTTATAAAATAGGGACCAACCTCTATATAATCTTTGCGAATCCAACTGCTACCATCGGCAGCGTGAAACGAGGTGGTTCTAACAAGCAAGTATTATGCTTGGATGCTCCGTACCATCAAAGATAGTAGCATTGTCCGTCATGCCAGAGACACAGGGCGAATATCATAGGCTTTCATGTTAATGGCAATAGTGAAGCAGAGCTAGTGTCCTAGCTTTCTTACGTTCTTTATTAACAGCAATAGTGGTTAAATTCTACCGAGAAAATCGCCCGGACATAGGCACGAGTTATTAAACCGACAGAAATTGTTCACCAGTCTTCGTACTAAGTTCGTTCTAAAACTCCTACCATTAGTATTTACAAGCTCCCCTTCGACGACAACTATGAATTGAACGTCCCCACTGAAGCTCCTACGCAAAGGGGCCTAGACCTTTTTGTCACTAAGGTTGTCAACTTTAGAATGATAAGAAAAACGCAGAAAATATTTATTGTGCACTAATGGTGTACACAATGAACACATTCAAACGGTTAGTGATAATCGCCTCAGAGGGGTAGAACCATCCTCTTATATGAGACGCATAATCTTGCAAAGCAACAAAATTAACGAAGAGGTTGTTTACGGGTCTCGTGAGTCAGCACATCCTCTGACAGATTATAATACCCGGTTTTGAATAGCCGTGGATTCCTTCTCAACATAAAACTGAGAGTTTCGAGAGTGTACTTAATACAAAGTCAAATGAGAAAAAAATAAAACAGCTCCATCCAAGTCATTTTCGATGGATAGAAACAAATCACCATAACGGATTCTAGTCACCCAGGTCTGAGATTGAATCTCCTATTGAGTATATTCCCGTAACAGATCAGGTTCTAGTTCAACGGAATGGCTGTGTTATGAAAGTGGCAGATGGTCCAGATTGAAATGACTATTGCATTGGGATGCTGCAACAGGTCCTCTCAGGCAAGGTGAACAAAAGCAATAATACATAGACACCCTGTAGACCTCACTAAGACACCTAAATATCATCTATGCTATATGACTAAAGCTTGCACAAAACACGCATACACAGAGAGCCAGATTAACAAAGCCGACAAAGACAAGTGAGGCTGAAATGGCCATTTCTGGCTCAGTAGCCTTCTTCAGCCAGTCATGCCCAACCCCAGGTGGTGCAGCAACGAATTTAAATATTCCCGAACTAAACCGGCAAGACAACTGGCCCGCGGCTCAATAGTTAGAGCATTGAACTTCTGATCGACAGTTTGCGGGTTCGAGCATCGGGTGTTGCACCACCTGGGATTGGGTATGCCTGGCTGATGACGGTTAATGAGCCAGAAATGGTTATCCTTATCGATATTTCCTCCCATTATCTCTATTTCTTAGCCCACTGTGTCCCTTCCTGATGCTATGGACTTAATCAGTCAGGGACTGCGAAGGCGTTGTAGAATTTGCATTTTGACAATCAAACTTACTTATATTAGTCAACCGCTGCAGAGCAAATACATATGGCACTATCTGAGCATGCACTGCGCGCTAAATTAGGGAACTGATAGTAGCTTCTACGGAGCAGTCAACTATTCTTACACTTACGTACGCACCGACGCTCTAGCGGGGGTGGTATGCAGCAGCAGGTAAATCTACGGTAACAACAAGTTGGATGAGGTGCTCTCGTTCGGCCTGTCAGGAGAAAACGGAGAATGATTCATCATTGCACTTAATCGGTTTGACGGGCTGCTTTCGCATTCGGCTACAGATTACTGACACTTTGTGGTTCTGTTCAAAGTTGAAATTGAAATTAACTGACCTGAGGCATACTAATCTTTGCAAGTGGCGCTGGGTGAACAATGTGGACTATTAATCTAAATAACGGTGCGACCTCCTAAGGCAGCAAATTTGTACCTTTCTAACAAAATGGAGTGCGTTAATGTAGAAATTGAAGGTGAGGCGTTACAGACATTCTGTCTACATACCTCACATTTCTGCCATTAACACTCATAATCTCTTACTTGCAAACATCTGGTAGTCTGAGTTTGCAAAAACAAAAGACATTTAATCAAGTAGTTACAATTAGGCGACTTTTTGCGTCAAAGCGACAGAATGTGCAACAGTGCAGCAGTCACGTACGTTTTTATTCTTCACTGAATCGACTATCTCCAGCAAAAACGCTAAACAAACCTTGCACGTTTTAAGCCTGGCATTTCATGTTGTACCTAGATCTCTGACATGTCTGCTTAGTGAAAGTTCGAGTTCTGCTATTCGATAATTTAGCCTTTCTCATGAAAAACGTCGTTGCGAGGTTAATGCTTATCTTCGGTTCAAATGGTATTGGGCAAAAACTATTCATTGTTGCAGCATTTTAAGGATTTTTCGGTCACAGCCGTATCACACGATTAAGCCCTGAATACAGTTTCAGACAGCTGCATTCGCACCGCATACCAATCTGATCGTTTTATTATCCATATATATTTAAGAGGGGAAGCAGTTCAAATTCCCTTCAATCCATTCAGTTTTACTTTGCCATTCAAAACTCTGTTTAATACTCATGCTAACTTCGTTCAAAAAGTGTTAAAGTCGTTGTGGTGGACGGCACGGCATTGTACTACGACAGTGCACCAAAATTAATGAAATAGTGACCCTTACAAGCTCATATTTTACAGGGAGCTAAATAGTGTTTCCTGAAAAAAAAATTGGAAGGTACACGCACCGGAAAAGTAATGTGAAATAGCTTAAAGAGCCAAAGTTATCAAAACTGCAACTGACAGTGTCACCAGCCAAAACTTATGGCCACAGGTAGTTACAACAAGGCACAATGTGTAGGTACGCATCGACCGGAAGAAGGTATCCTCTAGTTCATCGAGATTTCTGTGTTGTTAGGAGTACGCGCTCAAGCCACCCTGGCCTGATTGTTCAGGAAGTAGAAATGTTTTGGAATGTTACAAAAGAAAACTACGGGGAATGGAGTGGCTGATTCAGGCTTATTGGTCGTTATGAGCAATAGAAAATGCTGCTGCATACATCCTGAGTTCCGTGCCACATTAGTTTATTTAGGTTTGGATCCGGTTTCATGTGGAATCTCTCCCTGTCTGAAATACTTATATCCAAAACTTACAACCAAAACTGCGTTTATAAACATGGAAAACGATTTCGGATGCTTTCGATTTGGTGCAGCAGAAAGAGCGAATGCGATTTCTAAAATTTTCTAAGTCATACCAGTCCTATAAGGATAAGTCTGCCTTCGCTGGTCTGTGACGGACAGGCTGGAGTATACTAGAAACTGAGAGCTCCAAGACCCTTTACCATTTTGAATGGTTTTTTTCTTCACGGGTCTTTTTCTTGCTGCCTTTCCTTTCGACATTGCCTTTTGTCGTACGCCATAAAAAAAACTAAATAACCCAAGATACACTACTCATTTTGGTTTCAATCGAATTATTCATGCTTCTAGGGTATTCTTCGGGTATGGTACGCCTCTGATTCCAAATCCATCTCTCCAGTGTGGAATTTAATACTACTTATATTGGATTATCAAGCATGGCATCCTTATGCATGCTGTCCTTGAGTAAAAACCAATCAAAAATCAAGGAAATAAGTATAGTGGTTAATGCGCAGAGCTCTGTATGCTGGTACCACATCGATACATCAATTGACTGCATTCCCATACGAGACCCAGGCTTCAATAAATTCTCAGCCTGTCTTACTTCCGGCGCGTCGATTAGCTTGCCAGTTGCGAAGTTGAACTCATAGCCAGTTTTGCATGTGCACACGGCCACTTACAATACTTCGTCGCCTCATCGTGCGATCTGACCACACGTTCAGTCTGACCTCGGTAGCTACAAGGACATTTTAGGGACGGAATGCAGTACGTTACTCCAGACCGCTCCTTCGAATTTGGTCGGTCTATGATTTTCATGATCCTGCTCCGTTATTTATCATTCGGTTTGTGTTCAGTTCCAACTCCTAGTCCCCTAAACAATGCGCTCAGTCACTTCCGAGGCGTCTCTAATGTATGGCAGAGCATGCCATATCCTCGGCGGTGTTTCTGTTTGGGTCCTTGGCCGCCGAACGCGTAGGCGTCGGCTTATAAACGCCTTCGGATAGCCATTCCGTACATCTTTGTCATGCAGATATCGGGTCTTGCATCCTTTCTCCTCCAGTTTGCTGCAATGAGCCTCGATTCTTTTGAAGGGCATTATCCAACAGCTTCGTTTGTTAACCATCGGATGGTTGCTGTGAAAACTGAGAAATTCCTTGGTGCTCTTTACCTACCTTTAACCCGTAAATGGGAGAATGTAGGACTTGTAAACGCCCACTTACCAAAGAAGCTTTGGTTAAACCCCCTGATCCTGTAAATCTGGAGTTGGATATGGCCGGTTGACGATGGCTAAATTCAGGAATAGCCACCCGTTTTCCTTTGTATTTTGTCAGTATTCCCTTCGGTATCACTATTGGTCGCTTTGTGACCGTCTGCAATGGCATCATATTGAGTCCCAAAGATTGGTGAGAGCTCACACAAAGTTCTTTCTGATGTTTCTAAACCGTCAATGTTAGGAACTCTCTTGCATTCCAACAATTTTGCTTTGAAGTATCTGTTAATTTCGCTGACTTGCCGAGTAAATGACTGACGCCCTCCTCAGAGGCATTATTCGGATCCTCAATAGCTCTGATTTTGACGACTCAGCCACTCAACAAGTATAAATAAATGATCGCTTTAGGCAAGTAATGTCTTGAATTCATGAATAAATACAGTGTTGTGAGCAGAAATTCCCTTCAATGCCGGACGTTTATCCTATTTATGGTTTCATGAATGTTGCAGTGTTATTTTAGTGCACTCAATATCATGTGATACCTGAGACAACCTGGTAACATTCGAATTTTTAGTGGAAGAGGTTATTGACTCGGAAAAGGAGACTTTGCTGACAGTTTGTAACTTATTATACGCCCTTGACTTGACATATGACCGATTAAATGCAGAAAATCAGGAAGAACTGCCTATTTTGGTTTCCATTTGATATTGAGGTGGCGTTTTTCGATTGCCAGGTAGTCAAACTAATGAAAAAAATAAAGGACACGCGAATGGCCATGTCTGGTTTATCCGCCCTTCACCCGCTCATCATAGATGGAAGCGAGGCCTGCGGATATAGGGGGGCTGCCTTGGAAGGCTCTTCCTCAGATTTCCAAGGCCAAGAGTAACGAACCTGTTGGTTCCTGCAATCTAATCACAAAGTGCTAGCACCCATGGATTAACTCAACGGATAACTGAATAGGTACCAGTATCAACATTTCTTGCTGACCGTGACGTCGATAAATCTCTAGGGCAGGCCGAGACTTCCTAGCAATCCATTTTTGGTCTTCAAAAGCTGGTATGCCTGACAGAATCTCGAATGGTGTTTGACTCCTTAGTAAAACGGTTATTTTTGTCATGTTTACAAGGGTTGGTAAAGCAAAGGGTTGCAATTATTCTCGCTCCCCGACAGCTGTTGCCATCTGCCGTGTGAGGCAATTAGCCCTTTCCTAACGATGGTATTTAGGCATAATTTACTACAAACTTCAAAAAATTGCAAGTTCGACAGCTGACTCCGATTGAAAGGAAAGTTCAGTAGCTCAGTTTCTTAGGATAAGTTGTCCTGAGGAGGTACTATTACGAGTTCAGCGCCCTATATGTACAGTTGAGTCGTCAGTTTAAGATAGCCCTGTATACGTAAAATCTACTTTTCGAGACAGGGTCACGGAAAATTGTTTTAAACTAACTGGTCAGTTGGCCTCAGAAGTAACAATAAGTAGAAGTAATCGTTCATAGGAAAATAGGGGCGCGGCGTTTACTAATGCTATACTGCCTACACCAAACATTTTTGCGAAGAAGTTTATAAACCCTGGAAATGGTTTCATATTGAGAAACTTCGTGTGTACAGTTCAGAAACGTCCACCCTCCCGAATTCCTTTTAGGACACCCATCCGTGTATGGCCTTCATCTTTTGTGGTTTTTGGGTGATGATCATTACGCAGTTAAATTCTGCATCACCTTCTAGCAGAGCCTCTCGCCGAATCTTTCGCAGTATCTATTTAAAGTTGTCCTTACCGCCGTTATCAGTATGAACATGTATCACTGCATGATACAACCACCACCACCACCAAAATCGGTTTCGAGGTTTTGAAATTGGCTTCGAATTTCAAGTCCTTCGAGCCTACGAGTTTTTAGTCTCTACCTCAGTGTAGAAGACACGGTACTGGTAAATTATTAAAGAATTGTCTGTATATTCCCCTTAGTTCGTAAATTGCGATTTGGACGTAAGGATTCTGAGGCTTGAAACAAAATTCCGCTGCTGAGGATTCTTACCCGCCCCAGAATTGCTGATTTATGAAACTCACGCCTGCTGTGTGCTCCCTGCATCTGCTTTCAATCGCGGAAGGAGCTCAAACCAAAGGCTGAGTCCTTAATTTTTCATATTCTTATTGTTTAATATCCTAACCAACTCTCTATTAATTTTGTGGTGATTCTGACATCAATTGCGTTTGCTCTGTATCCCCATAAGTATGCAAAATGCAGGTGCCTTAAGTTTATTGCCACGAAAAATTGGTTCACGACCTAGTTTTGCAAACACACCGCAAAATCGCGTAGGACCGTCTTTCGACGCCTCTAACCATTCGGCCGTATTGGCAGGGGACTTTGGTCAGCGAATTAATAGACTAGCAGAAAATAGTTGCAACTATCGTTATTCTGCTAATTGTTTACCTCCCGCTAAACGGGCAAAAATTCTAGTAAGCTCAGTAAATGCAGCTTACGAAGATGATACTTGTATGGGTTGTTTCAGGCTTCTGCAGAAATTCTTAGAGATGGAGCAGGAGGTAGACAATCGAAGGCAAGAAAAAGATAACTTAAAAAATATATTTCTTGCCCACCTGTTAAAAAGGCTCCTGTCCGTAAAAAAACTAACGCAAAGCAAATTCATATGCATGTATAGCCTCTTCGAGCTTACCTAATAATCACATAAAAGCCATCGCGTTTACCGGACCCAGTAAACCAGAGGACAGTTTGCTAGTTCGAAAAGGTGTCCCATCTAGTCCTTGCTCCACACCATAATAATAATAGTATTTGTATTTAATGCCGGTTTACAGGCCTTGTCATCACTGAGCTTAGACAGCATTAGCAATAATCTGGCCTTACAACCCAGTGCTAAATCGCTGCTGGACGTTGCACCGACATGCGATGTTGAAGAGGTTGGTGAGTTTGTAAAGCCAAAGAGGAATAGGTCTAAGAAGACCAAGTCGTACACGGATTTGGCTCCAGCCTGCCCATCACCCAGTTAATCTGGACCTATCAGACCAAGTGAGCTGGATACAAGTACTGACTCAGTTGAAAGACCTGAGTTGCAAACGGGTGCTCGATTGAGTCGAAAACATAATGTTATCATAAAGGGGGTCCCAGAGTCAGCGTCAATAATTCCAAAGGAGCGAGTAAAACATGACTTGGAACTCCTTCATTTGTATGCAAAAACGTTGTGAATGGACGGCGAATCCATCCACATTCTCAAGGCATATAGAAGAGGGAAGGCTCTGTCAACACCCGATTCAAATCCTCGATCAAAACCTCTTAAATCATCTTGGAAAACGAAGCACAGGTACAGCTCCTGATACAGAGAAAATCAATCCTACGGGGCCCGCATTCTTAAGTTTTTTTCAACCTGGAATACGGAATGAAAGAGCGAATGAAAATGTGACAATTAATAATAGAACTGGAAACACGAAGGACCAATGGCGAGACACATCTCAAAATAAGGGACGGACAGATAGTTCAAGTGAAAAGAGCATTTCTTTGGCAGAAGGCAGTCACTCTGACAGCCTAACTGTCCCGTTTCAGATACCTAAAACATACCCACTTAAAATAATCGTCCATAATGCCAGATATCTGCTTTATAAGATGCCTTTGCTCCAGACTCTGGTTTTCATCGACCGCCCGACATTGTAATAGTTACAGAGACATGGGCAACACTCTGTATATCTGACTCCGAACTCTCTATTCTAGGCTACGCTTACATTCGGAATGATCAACACGAGGGCTGTGGCGGAGGAAACTTTATCTATGTAAAGCAACCCCTTAAATTTCTGCCGTTGGAATATCGTCAATTTACCGCGGTAGACGAGAGCTGTTGGCTCCGAGTTGTCCTAAAAGATAACTACTCTTTACCCGTTGGATGTGTCTATCGCCCCCCTAAATGCCAGCGAAGATTACGATCTTTGTCTCTCGCAGATATTTCACACCACAGCTGACTTATATCTGAAGTACTGCTTGATTGCAGTTGACTTCAATCTTCCTGAAGTTCATTTGTTTCCACCTTCCTGTCCTGCAAATTCCGAAGACCTACTTGAGGCCATAGATATTGGCATGTGGGACCAGGAAGTTGATTTTCCCACCCGAGGATCAAACATACTTGATAGTATTTTCTGTAGAGGTTGTCAGTCATTGTCAGTGTCACCTTTAGATCCATTTGCGAGTTCTGACCATACCATAAATCTTTCTACACTAGAACTCGAGGCTGATGAATCGTTTTCCAAAATATATAGTTTTTTCCGTGATTTCAGATCAGCAAATATGGGGGAATTGCTAACACATCTAAATTCCCATTCCAAACTCGATTGAACTAACTTCTTTGTATGTTTGGATGTGAATGTTTGTACTGATACGTTGAACCAAGTTCAAGGTCCACTCATTTCTCGTTTTGTTCCCCGTATGAAAATAATTAATGTCAAGGATGAAGTCTACCTCCCTCTATCATTCCGCCGTAGACTGCGTAGACTCTCCCGTCGTTTTCATCTGCAAAACGACAATTCCATCCTGCCCTTGATCCAACAAATCTTTGAAAAGGCTAAGAGGCTGTCTAACGAAAAACGACTAGCTGATGATGTCAACTTTGCCGAAAACCCTTCGTTAAATGTTGCGAAACTCTTTTCGCGCATAGTAAAAGTGTAGAAAAAAACGCAGCATCCGATACTTCGAGATGCCTTAGGAAACCCTTTAGCTGACGCTCAGTAGACTGCTGATAGCTTCAATGCTTTCTTGTCTAGAAATTTTAGTGAACATACTATCACTCCCTTTCCTAACATCCGGGTTTGAACCGAAAACGTCCTCGAAACCATGACTTTTACACTCTGGGACGTGACCGTAGCCATTCGGCCTTTTCGTCAATCTTACAGTCCTGGACCAGATGGCGTCCCGGTCAGCGTTCTAAAGGCGGATGCAAATGATATATTTCCGTCCTTTCTGTATAAGATATTGAATCTTGCTTTTGAAAGCGAAACTTTCCCTATTTTATGGAAGGAATCGCATATGCTGCCTATACCCAAACACGGCCGATCTAGGTCATTTGATTGTTTTAGGCCAATAAATACACTGCCAGCACTCTTGAAGATCTTAGAGACCTTGATCAAAGACAAAATGATGCGTCACCTAACAGAGAATCACCTAATTAATGCGGCTCAGCATGAGTTCATCGAAAAAGGTCTTGTGACACCTGCCAGCTCTTTTTCTTCGATCATTTGCTACAATCTAGAGACAGCGGTTTTGTAATTTACACCGCTTACTTCGATTTCGTTAAGGCTTTTGATCGTGTTGGCCATGATCTCCTACTGCTGAAACTTCCTCCTTCAGCATAGGTAACAAGCTTCTGAACGTAATATCTTCCTGTTTGAATGCTCGCGCACAACAGGTTAAAATTTCTGATGTTATCTCCAACCCCACGCATGTGAGGAGTGGAGTTATTCAGGGTAGCCTGCTCGGCCCGCTTCTATTTTGCCTTTTTGTCAACGATGTTCCTGATTGTTTTCAGTATGGTAGGCCCTTTCGGTACGCTAACGATTTAAAAGTTAGCTATCAATATAAACCGGTCGATCGCAACATCGTGCTTGAGCTCTAAAAAAAGGATCTTCAGGCCTTCGCTCAGTGGTGTCGCACATGGCACCTTTCGCTTTCTTGGCACAAGTGCTCCGTTATGGTTATTGGCGACAACCATCAGCCCCACTTAAGCATAGATGGTCACAACCTAAATGTGCCCGGAGTTATAAAGGATCAGGACATATCATATTCTAGTAGTCTTAATCTGTCAGAGCACTACGCCTTGATTGTCTCGAAAGCACGCCAAACTATTGGATTTATACTAAGAAACTTTAAAACCGTAAACATTAGAATCAGCCTTTATAAAATGTACGCCAGACCTAGTCTGGAATACTGCTCGTTTCTATTTAGTCTTCTGCAGGCTAGTGAACGGAAGAGAATATAATCAATCCAGCACTTATTTACAAAAAGAGTTTTCTCTTTAGAAGACAGAAACCTGTACTACCAACAACGCTGTGAGCTTACAAGCCTCGACCCGTTGTTGCTTCGCAGATTATAGAAGGGACCATTTTTACTGTTTACACTTTTAAACAGTTGTACATTTAACCCCCTTACATCTCTGAGGCAGCTCGACCACTCTCGGCGCGCCAGTCATCGAGATGTATTTTTATTTCTTCCTTTGAAACGCACCATTAGATACCGTCAGTTTTTTTCGGTAAACATTATAGCAATCTGGAATAAGCTACCCAGAAGTATCAAAATTCAGCAAAGCTATCCCTTGTTTACGAGAGCTGTCACTAGTTTTCTACATTCAGGAAACCTTCCAAAACTTTTGGGTGCTGACTCTGTGGAAGCTCTCTTCCGTTCTGGTGGCGTTCATGGACTCTGAATCCTGTGCCGGTCTTCATGCTGAGGGCAATATTGCTGGCTCTGCAGACCTTAATCGGCTTATTCCTTATGCAGTCGACAGCGAACAGCCGTTCGCCGACATACCTGCTGGTGCAGAATACCCGATCCATAACACTGAAAGTATAAGAACTTCACCATGCACCTGTGTCAATGCTTCCCTGTCCTGAACTTTAATCGCTCAATAAACTGCAGTTTTTTCTCCTGAAAACACTTGAAAGAACGATCAGGAGTTTTTTTTCACTGTCAGCTCGACCCTCTACTGTATATCTCTTTTGACCTTGTCTGTAAACTGGCAATAAATAAATACTAAAACTGTCAAGATTGCGAATTTCACATCAGCTTATCTGTATCCTGGTTTGTGTCGTGTTCCTAATGGTGAAATGTTTCAATTGTCAGAAATAAGACTATATATTGTTATAAGAAAAACAGTAACTACGTACTAAGGCTGGACACGGAAGACGGGACCCCCAGTTAGGCAGGCGGACTTGCGAAAGATTTCAGGGTTTTTGGGGTTAGGGTGAAGTTTCGAGTTGTGGTTAAAGTTATGATTAGGATTAGGCTTATGGGGTAGTGTTGGGGTTGGGATTGAGGTTTATGGAATTAGGGTTTTTGTTCGTGGTAGGGTTAAGTTTAAGAACACTGCCTCACCGATGCGCCAGCGAGGCGGAAAGCAACTCATAGGACTACGTCGGCCCCAAAGGGAACAAAGTTCATGCGAGCCCGACAGCGGCGAATGTCAGGGTAGTCGAACGGATCAGTCAAAGTTCAGGCGTGAAGCACAGCAAGCGGCAAGACTGAATAACCAAATACCTGCGGGATCAGCAACCACGCTACTCTGCTGATGGAAATGAGAAATTTTCCGACACATCGATACGCATAAAATTGGGTCCCTGAACCTGCACTCTCGTCCTCTTCTTCTTCTTCTTCTTCAGGAGAGGATGAACTTGATAGGACATACAATATATATATCACCCTGGAATTCAGCGCATTTCCACCTGTATTACTGGGGAAGTTCCGCATTCCCATGCTTGACCCATATATGATGGGACTTTTCTAACAAGCGTCTTAACCTAGACAATATTTCAGCCATTGCAAGTGACGACGTCTGCCGTATTCCCCACACCATTGACTCTACAAAGGTAACTTGCGCAGAGGCAAACATGCACATCATTTACTCCACTCCCCCGTCAGACACTTTACCCCGATAGAAAGACGGGGTCAACTCAACTGGAGGTTGGCGCGGGCGCAGTCCGTCTGCTGTCCATCTGCAATTGTCATGCGACACTTCGACCGTCGATTTCGACGAGGTCCACCGTATGCTCCATGGAAGGGTGAAGCAGGGACGGTGACTTGCGCGTGATTTAGTTTTAAGTGATAGTAGCCTTGCGCTGCAGCTACCGCACTCTCTCCTCCTCCCCATCTGAGACCGGTGTCAAGACAGCGTCAAGAAGACCGGAGATGGGAGAGGGCGCAGGTGGCTGGCGCGGCCGGAGCCGCCCTGGGCGTGCCACCACACCTGGCTCGGATCCCACGGAGTGGGAGTGCCATGAAGGCCACATTAAGAAGGAGCCATTGCAACCTGACTCTCAGTCCGCCAGTCAGCCACTCCACACAAAACACACATTGGGCTGACCACGCGGTCCGAGTTATCCCGTCAGTTGGCAACCTTCCAAGCCACGGCTTTTAGCGCACCGTGATAGGTTCAAGCGTGTCAGATTGTTTATAGTGAGGAAAATACGCTGAGCTCTCGACCTCACTCTCTCCCCCACCCCCACAATCAGACCACTGTCCGAGCCGGTCAGTTGTCTGATGCGGAAGCAGGCACAGCTGCTGGTGACCTCGTCTACGTGTACTACGTACATGACCTGGCCCCCCAAACACAAGCACCAGGATTTCACACAGCAGGGGGTTAAACGGCTTACATCTAACATGTGTGAGATAGCCAGAGGTCACGTTAAGAAGGAGCCATCGCAGCCTGACTCTCAGACCACCAGTCAACCACTCCACACAACACACATTGGACGAACTGCGAGGTCTGAGTGTAATTGTCAGTTGGCCACCTTCCAACCGCGGTGGTTAACGTTACCACACACTCTTCTCCTCCCCATCTGAGCCCGGTCTCACGACACAGGCAAGAAGACCGGAGATGAGAGAGGTTGCAGGTGACTGGCGCGGCTGGAGCCGCCCCCTGGGCGCACTACCACACCTGGCTCGGCTCCCACAGAGTGGGAGTGCCATAAAGACCACATTAAGAAGGAGCCATTGCAGCCTGACTCTCAGTTCGCCAGTCAGCCCTTCCACACAAAACACACATCGGGCTGACCACGCGGTCCGAGTTATCCCGTCAGTTGGCAACCTTCCAAGCCACGGCTTTTAGCGCACCGTGATAGTTTCAAGCACATCAGATTGTTTATAGTGAGGAACATGCGCTGAGCTGTCGACATCACTCTCTCCCCAACCCCCACCATCAAACTGTCCGAGCCGGTCAGTTGCCTGATGTGGCAGTGGGCGCATTGGCTGACAGATCGGCCTACCCGTCTTCACGCGCCACAGCACGACCTGGTCCCCATAACGCACACACCAGGATTCACAAACTCAGGGGATATGGAGCAGCCATCGCCGTCTGACTCCAAGTCCACTGGTCAGCCACTCGACACACACACAGCACATACACTGAGCCGACGGCGCGGTCTGGTGGAAGTGTCAGATTGGCAGACTTCCCAGCCACGGTTTCTAGGAAACCGTGATATACTCTGGTAAATAGTGATTTTGAGGGTGTTGTCGATGCATTGGTGCAGGTAGTGTGCGCTGATGTAGCTTAGTCTCCGGTGTTTAACCGGAGGATGTCGTGGAGGCGCATGTGTCCTAATAGGACCATGCGGTGTGTAAATGTGCGGGAGCAGTGATGGCAGTGAACGCGGGCGCGTCGACTGTATGTCGGAGCCCCAGGCACTGGTTCACCAGCCTCCGTGCGATGGATTCGCAGGTGATCGACCAGGCCGATGTGTGAGTTGAAGTTGCGGGCGCAGTGTGGGCAGGAGAAACCGGTAGACGCTGGGAGGATGTCATTCATGGTAGTGGGGGTGGCAGGGGCGCTAAGAATGGCAGGAGCGGAGGGTGTGCATGGTGTATCGGTGTTGTCGGCATTGTGGTGAATTCCGCTGTCATGGATGCGCATGTGACCGAATAGGCCCATGCGATGAGTGAATGCGCGAGGACAGTGAGGGCAGTGGAGGCGACGATCTCTGCTGTGTGATGGTGCTCCAGGCACTGGCTCACCGGTCTCTGTACGATGTATTCGCAAGTGATCGACCAGGCCGATTCGTGAGGTGAATGTGCGGTCGCATTGAGTACAGCTTAGGAGAGATTCCCCATCACTGATGGTGGTGGTGGAGGTAGTGAAGGCGAAGCCGGTGGTGGGGATAACAGGTGATGAGTAGATGGATGTGGTCTCTATGATGGTGGGAGTAATGGAATTGATGCCAGGAGTGAGGGTGGGGGAGTCAGAAGGATGGTTGGCAGAATTTGACGTAGAAATTGGAATTGTCGGATTGTTGGTGCATTGCGTCCGAAGATGTCGAACCAGGCCGATTCGCGCGCGGAAGATGCGTTGACAGCGCGGGCATGTTGGCAGGGCCTGGGCATTGGCGGTGTTGGTCCGGGGCGCTGGTGACTTTCGTGCCGCTCTTTTGGCCTTGGCGGCGGCGATCCGGTTGGCCTCATAGATTGCTGAACCAGTCTTC
Source organism: Schistocephalus solidus (assembly GCA_017591395.1). NCBI lineage: Eukaryota > Metazoa > Platyhelminthes > Cestoda > Diphyllobothriidea > Diphyllobothriidae > Schistocephalus > Schistocephalus solidus. The sequence goes on along the minus strand of WEDG01007661.1, from coordinate 165,677 downwards.
ACTGATCTTCTCCATGCCGGTCTATCCTGGGCGAGGTTCTCCCAGGTCGCCGAGTTGATTTGCAGTTGCTTCAGCGATTTCTTCAAAGTGTCCTTGTAGCGTCGTTTTTGACCTCCCTGCCGGCGAGAACCCGTAGCGACATCTCCGTAGAAAAGTCGTTTGGATAGTCGCTCGTCATCCATTCTTACCAGGTGGCCGCTCCATCGCAGTTGCACTTGCCTCAGCATGGCATGGATGCTGAGGATTCCGGTCTGCTCCAGGACTTCCGTATCCGGGATCCTGTCTTGCCATCTCAGCTTCAGTATTCTGCGGAGGCAGCTGAGATGAAATGATTCAGATTCCTGGCTTCGTTCAAGTAGACGGTCAAGGTTTCCGCTCCGTAAAGGAGTGTCGACAAGACGACAGCCTTGTACATATTCAGTTTGGTGTTCAGGTGAATACCGTGGCGATTCCACACGGAGGCCTGCAGCCGGCCGAAGGCCTGACTAGCTTTGGAGATTCGTTGGGCAACCTCGTCATCGATTCTCGTGTTGCGCGACATCGTGCTTCCTAGATTAGCGAAGTTTTCCACGTTTTTGAGTTGAGTACCGTTGACATTGATTCGAGGAGCATTGTATTCCGCGCTGGGTGGCGGCTGGTGCATGACAACCGTTTTGGCTGTACTGATTGTTAATCCAAAATCGGCGCAGCCTTCGGCGAAAAGGTCCATGCTCCTTTGCATGTCCTCCTCCGTCACGGTGTTAAGGGCGCAGTCGTCCGCGAAGAGCAAGTCATGGACTGTATTCGTAGACACGCGCGTTTGAGCCTGCATACGCCGACTGTTGAGAAGGTGCCCGTCAGTTCTGTAGGCGATGCGGATACCAGGCTGCTCATCACGGTAGGCGTCCATCAGCATAGCCGAGAACATGAGACTGAAGAGGGTGGGGGGCAGTACGCAGCCCTGCTTCACTCCGTTGGTCACTGCGAATGCTTCGGATACCGTCCCGTTGTCAGTGACGCGCGCCGTCATCTCGTCATGAAGCTGACGCACCATGTGCGTGAACCGCTCAGGACAGCCGAATTTCTGCATGACTTTCCACAGTCCGTCACGATTCACCGTGTCAAAGGCTTTCGTTAGATCCACGAAGGTAGTGTAAAGGTGAGTTCGCATCTCCTGACACTTCTCTTGTAGCTGGCAGGCGGCAAAGATCATATCGGTTGTTCCGCGGTGTCAACGGAGGCCACATTGGCTTTCCGGGAGCAGGTCCTGCTCTAGGTGACCGTTAAGACGATTGAGAAGGATACAGGCGAAGATCTTCCCGGTGATGTTGAGCAACGAGATGCCTCTGTGATTATCACAGAGTTGCCGGTTCCCCTTCCGTTTGTAGAGATGGACGATGGTCGCGTCTTTGAAATCCTGAGGAACTTGTCCTTGGCGCCACATCTCCTGGAAGAGTGTTGTGAGTTCTGCCATCAGCCGTGGCCCACCGTGCTTGTAGACTGCCGGTGGGATTGCGTCAGATCCCGGTGCTTTACCGCTGGAAATCTGCTGCACGGCCCGGATGGTTTCTGGTAGGGAAGGCGCCAGATCCAGGTCATTGTTCGTGTCCACTTGTGGGAGCCGGTCAATGGCAGCAACGGAGAATTTGCGATTTCTCTGTCAGCAGTGTTGTGTCATCAGAGCTGAGCAGCGGTGCGGACCCCTTGATACACGGGCCGTAGATGGCCTTGATGGCTTTGAAAAAGTTTTATCATTTCATTGCGGTCCGCATACCCCCGGATTTCCTCAGCCTTTCGGATCATTCAGGCATCCTGCATCTCCCGCAGCCGTTGTTGTACAAGGCGCCGGCATCTGAAAAAGGCTGCTTTGGTGGCGTCAGTCCGAAGGTCCATGTAGGCTTTTTGTAGTCTATTCTTCTCCGCGAGTAAGTTGCTGATGTCGGCGTCATTGTCGTCAAACCAGTCCTGGTGTCGACGGTGTGCGCGTCCGAGGACATCGAGGGCGGTGGACTGGATGACATTTCGCAGTTGACACAATCGTGTCTCCACGGTAGCGTTATCATCTGGAGCATGCAAGTCCTCCAGTTTCTTGGTTATTTGGTTGCTGAAATAAAAACAGTAAGCAGGCAAATTTCATAAAAGAGTATTTAACTTACATGGCGGCCTCTTACCTTGGGGCCTTCGTCGGGGTTGCAGTCGGAGCCTCATCTGGGAGATGACGAGTCAGTGATCTGTCCACCCATCGGAATCGCGGATCGCCTTGGTTACCAGCACGTCCTGTCGATCACGCCTCCGGACGAGAACATAGTCCAGCAGATGCCAGCACCGCGACCGAGGGTGCATGCACGTGGCCTTCTCCCGCGTCGGAAGGCGGAAGAAGGTGTTAATCAGCAGGAGACGGTGTTCCGCACACGTGCGCAGAAGAAGGAGGCCGTTATCGTTACAGCTACCGAGACCGTGGGGACCCAGCACTCCCTGCCAGGCAGCATGGTTCGTCCCGACGCGGGCGTTGAAGTCACCAAGGACAATTAACTTGTCCTCTTTCGGCACAGTCGCCAGCAAGGCGTGCAGGTCCTCGGAGAATTTGTCCTTCGCCGCATCAGAGCTCGTCATTGGAGTAGCGTAGGCGCTGATGATGGTGGCGAACTGGTCTCCCCCAAAGAGGCAGGCGGAGGCTCATCAGGCGATCATTGATACCCTGCGGCAGACAGGGCAGACGTCCCGAGATGTCTTTACGGATGGCAAAGGCAACCCCAGCGTCGCGTCGCTCTGCCTTTGGCCAGCCGCTCCAGAAGAAAGTGTAGCCGGCCCCCACCTCCTCCAGTTGACCCTGCTCAGAGAATCGGGTCTCGCTGAGAGCAGCAATGTCCACCTTGTAGCGCGCCAGTTCCCGAGCGACTAGCGCCGTCCGCCGTTCCGGCCGGTTGCTCCTAGGATTGTCTAAAAAAGAACGAACATTCCAGGCTGCTAGTGTGAGTGGACTCACCCGAGCAGCCTGGAGAGTATGGCGAAGGGGATGAGGACGGGGGGTATTGTTGTTTGGTTGAGTTTTATTACCGCGTAGTTTGCGATCTGCGAGCCGCGACCGGCTGCAGAAGACTTGAGGCCCAGTATTTTTTAGGGCACATTTTCTAGCCCCTTCCTCCGCGAGGAGGCAAGCAGTGCTATCCCTTCATAGGGCTGCTCGGACATCCCAGACGGCTGCCGAACTCCACTATGGGTCACGGATTTGTTTTAGTGGGAGAACGACCCGAGTTAGTCTGGGCCACCTACGGGGTTGCTGTTGCCCCCACCGTAGGACTTTTTGAGAGGAAGGAGGTGGGATGTTCGGGAGTCAGACATACCGGGTGTGGAGGCACACACAACACTGGAGACCCTCAGCTGGTTTAGCCCGCCGGTCGTGATGGTTGCCCGGGGTGTGGCCGCTGGGAAGAACCCAACTTCGAGGAGCCACAGGTGAGAGTTAGGTACCAGGTAGAGGCGGCCACAGGAGCATTCACCACCTGTACGAGACAAGTGGAGCGACCAAATGCAAGCTGTGTGGTGCTGCCTTAACTATTACCCCTACACCCCAATTGTCATGCACCACCTGTTCCCACTACATGTAGCAGGCTACTTAAGGAGGGCCCGAAGCTCGCATCAGTGAGTGTCACAGAGGTCATAAGTTATTGCAGTCTAAATCTTAGAAGAACAGAGGAAGCTCGTCAATTGGCAAACTCCAGGCCACCATTTTTAGCTCGTTGTGATAGATTCACGCGTGTCAGGTTAACTTTGGTGAAGAATGCGCCGAGTTGCTCTGAGGACGGATTTCTTAATGCCAGCCTCACGCTCAATCCCATGCACCAGCCGATGGTCCGAGCTGCTCTGTCGACTTGTGATATCATCAGCATCGGTGACTTAGTGAGTTGACTAAACCGTCTACTTCTTTGCTGCAACAAAAATTTATGATGGGTTACGAGGAGATGTCTTGTTTGTGCGTGTTGTGGATTAGGGTACAATGTAGTTTAGGGGTCTGTGCAGGCAGAGCAATGAGTGGCTATGGCGTCTAGACTGCTGATTATAACCAAAGATTTTAATTTAGGCACATATGACTGAGTATCCTGGGGCAGTGTGGGCAAATGAGCGGGAATTATAGGTGTATATCGGGGCTACCTACAGTGGTGTGTTCACATGAATTCAATGAATTCACAAGTGACAAATCGGGCCGAGATGTAATTTACATGTGTGATGACAGTACAAATGGGATGGGCTATGGCTGTGACGATGCTGTTGGTGGTGAAGTGCTGGTAGTTGGAACGTTTTTGTGTGCAGTAGAGGGGTTGGTTGGGATCAGCGTGCAGTAAATTCCGCTCCCATTCATACTCATTTGGCCACAAAACCCAGGCTGCAATGGTATGGGTAGGTGAAGCGTGTGTGTATGTAGAGGTTCCGGACGCTGATTTGCCCATCCCAGTGCAAAGACGTAGCAAAGAACCGAGGAGTTCAGTGCATGACTCAAAGCTCTATCAAAAATATGACAACCAGGAACTAATTCAAACCTTCTGGTGGGTTAATTGACAGTGTTCATGCTGGGCAGGTTGCGAGGGCTTTAAGTAATGCTGCTGTTAATGGTAATGGTAGAAATTTGTTAGTGTTGATGTTTCTCTGGGTCCAGAGAAGTCCAAAACAAGCCAAACCGAGCTCTCACAGGATTTGGATGATTGCGTTGCTCGTCCGTAGCACTTGAGTCTTGTTGAACATCATTTTTTTGACTCGGAAGTGGTTGTTTAAGTTGCTTTGAAGATGAATACCCCAGTATCTACAGAAGTGCACTATAGCAGCCGATCTTGAAACAAGCTCCCTAAGACATCCTTATGGCTTTATAGGTGCACGGGAGTAGTCGCAAGTGGACACTTTAGCAGTAGTTTGACCTATCTTGTCTTAGAGCACCCTTAGCACTATCACCATTGAAGAGTCATTTCGGCAGGTGCTTGTTATCCATCCACAGAATGTGGTCACTCCATTTTATTTCTATCGGTTTCAGCATGTACTGGATACCGAGAGCTTCGGTTCCCTCTAAGACTTGGTGTCTGGGATATTTTCCTGTCACTTTATCTTTAGCATTCTGACGAGGTAGCTGAGATGAAGGGGGTTGAGATTACCTGTCTGGCTTTCGTAAACGATCCATGTTGTAGCCTCGTCGTCGGAATGACAGCCCTGAGCATCCTCACTTTAATTCTCAGTTTTCCGACGGAGTGCTGTCACCGACCGAAAGCACGGCTGCCTTTGGAGATTCGACTTGCGAGTTTGAAACTAATCTTAATGTCTATTGAAATTGTATTTCTAAGGCACTTGAACTGGTCCAGTGCTGTCTGGTGAGTTCCATTAACAATACTTCGCGGTTAGTTGTAGGCAGCATTTGGCACCACTTGTTATATGAGGACTGTTTTCGCTATACCAATGGTCAGTTCGAATTTAGGGCTGTCGGAAGCAGAGGAGTTAACGCTTATTCGCTTGTTCTCTTTGGTTTTGATAGTGAGCTCGCAATAATCAACCAACCATCGGTAGTGGAATCCGGCCTTGGATATTCTCGAAGATGTTTGTACGTAAAAATATCTTTTCTTAGATGTAGATGAACAATGCTGGCAATGACCTGGGAGGCTGGAATTGCCATCGCAGTCTCCCTTGTCTTTGACAGCATTTATAATCTCCCTCCACTACTCCTAGTAGCCGCTGTGTGGTTGCTGGTTGGGCTCGAGAATGAACCTCAAAGGCAGAGCGGGCCGAGTGAGTTCTGTTAAGGATCAGTGAGCGTTCATCAACGAATATGTTTTCTTGATGTTGATCCAGGAGGATGAAGGAGAACAAAGTGTTGTATATGCTGTGTAAGTTTATCATCACTAAAAACTAATTCCAGAGGCAAGTCAACGCACTTGCGCACACCCTACTCTGGGGGTACACTGTGGTCATCGCCAGAAATGACAATCAAACAGTTGAGAAGGACACTAACGACTATTTTCCCGGTAACATTGACGAAGGATCTGCGTATCTGTTTAACGGTTCCCCTTCCTTTGTATATGTACGGAATGATTTTATTCTTGAGCTCATCAAAAATGGATACTGGTAGCCGTATCTGAAAGAAGAAAGTAAGTTTCTCCGTGAGCTTTTACTTGCCGTAGTTGTAGATTTCGACTGAGATTGCCTCGGCACCCTGTGCTGTGCTGCCAAACCGCTTTATGACGTCTATGATTGTCTTTCGGAGGGAACGAAGACGATCAAGTTCGCGCACGCACCCAAACGGATATGCCTGCCTGCTCAGTAGCCTAATAAATTATAAATATCAGGAAAGTTTAGTTCCTGCACTGTTCGGCCATAGCACACTGTCTGATGTCCGAAAACTCTCCTCTGGTTCCAAGCTTTGGAAACTCATCGTTTGTCCTTTGGACTACCTTCTGCTAGCTTGCCCAGCTAGCACGCAGCGATCAACCAGCCAAAAGTTTACTTTTCAGTTGCAACGCTTTTGCGTCCCGTGGTCCAAAAAAAGATAAATGCACAGCAACTGGGCCTATTTCAACGGTTCAAATTCAACGCCTTTTAGGGTTCTTATCAACAAAACCAGTTTTCCGGAAAATAAATTGATATAAACTTCTGGATTCTGGAGGTTTGACCGTATGGTCTCGGTAACTAAATGCTAATTTCATTGGAAATTCATTATATGTCCTAACTCTTGAAACGTGATGACAGATTATCAATTTAAGACACCTTAAATGTTACAATCTATTGATTCGATTGCTGATGTCATATTGTAGACTTAGTTTATATTGCTATTTGGTCAGGAATTTCACATTCGTAGTGACGGATATGATCAACCTTAAAAGCTTCTTGTTTCACATTGGTATTTTACTGTGCCATTCTTTTATTTTGGTTAGAAGGCTGCCACGCATATTTCTTCATTCCTAATCATTTTCCACTTAAACAATATTAAATTTTTTATGATTCTTTTTTTTAAAGATGGAAGTCGGAAATTCATACAGTTATGAATTCTCAGTTCTTACGCTGAAATACAGCATCGCAGACAGCATACAGCATCAAAATTGCTTGAGAAGTTTCGTTCTGCTAACTTTGACCTCACGAATGAGCCACGCGATCGGACAGTTGAAAAAGTGAATAGTGACGAACTGAAATTCACCATCAAGTCGGATCCATCTCAAAGTACACACTAATTATTGTAGGTATTTGGTATTAGCAAGCAAGCAATATAAGGTCACCTGGCTGAAGTAAGTAAAGTGAAACAGTTGGATATGGGGGTTCCACATAAACTAAATGAAAACCCAAAACAGCGACGTTTGGAAGCTCGCGTGATTTTGCTTTCAAGTCATAAAAATTATTCATTTTTTGAATTGATTTGTAACGCGTGATGAGAAATTGATCTAGTACACTAACTGTGGACTCCCATCACAATTTTAGACAAAGGATAAGCCACCAAAACACAACCAAAGGCGCAATATTTACAAAATTAAGCTGACGGGGAGTGTTTTGGGTGTGCTCCTGGTGTGATCCCTTATGATTTCATGAAACTTGGTTCATCGATCACGCCTGATGTACATTGCAACTAGCTGCACCGAATCATCCGAGAAGTGCAGGAAAAAAACCCGTTATCGGTCTAACAATCGACTAATACGCTATTGCAAACCAGTGCTAGACCACTTACCGTAAAAATTACGGTGGAATATCTACAGGAGTCAGAGCTGGAAGTTCTTCATCATCCACTTTACTCATCAGATCTTAACCTACTGACTACTAATTCTTCCGCAATTTTGATAAATTTTCATAAGAAAATAATTAATGCTAGAAAACAGGTCTCCAAGATTTAATTGATTTCGATTACCAGGCTATCACACCACCAGGCTGAAGAAGCTATTGCTGATATGGTAAAAATGTATTGACAGTATGGGTGCATACTTTGATGAATAAATATATTCCCTGTATTTTTAAACCATTCACTAGCTTTTTTCTACAAATGTTCTACTTAACGACCCAATAATAGTTATTTTGTGTTTTCCTTTACTTGGAGGTCTTTAATTATTAGATTGTTGTTTAGATCCATCTATTCGGACTGGTTTTTGGTTAGTTAGGTTTAATTTTGGTTAGTTGAATATATTACATTAGTACGGTTGCACACTGTATATCCATGAGCAAGTATTATCAGATGTTATAGTACCCACACTAATCCTAGATTCCGTACTTCGATTTTAATGTAAATATAATTCTTTAAAGAAAGCCAAACCATCGTAATAACCATCTCTGCCGATTCTAAACGGCATATATGTTAAACCAACTTGCCACCAACTTTCTGTCCATTCTCATGTCGTTCGCCTCATCGTACACTTCTTAGGCATATACAGATACTGAAGAGAATTCGGATTCACTTACATTCTTTGTCACAATTCTTCGCACTACTGCAACTTACTGCTGCATTATAGACTATGCTAAATTACCTTCGCGCTCCTCCTTCGATAATATTGGGAACCTGTTTAGTTCCCTCGTAATTATTTGAGGAATGGTTTGAAACTTAACAGTACATACTATAAGAGCTTGCAGTAAATGGTTTGATTTGGCTCATACGCAAAAAATATTCACCTTTCAATTTTTATATTTTCTGCTTCTTTGTGGTTAGGTTTGCGTTTTTGGTAACGGCTGCATTCGTAAGTTAGCATTAACATATAGTATGATAATGTGGCGCTCAACGATCTGATTATAGGAAAATGCTCATCCCGTTTTGTCTCGGGGCTCAATATAGAGCCTTCAAAGGCAGTTGCATAGCAGCTAGTATAAATATATAAGGTGGTACCAACAAAGGCACGGGAGAACGGAATGACCACTTCTGGCTTATTTGCCATCATCGGTACCACCTTATCTGTCTATACGACCAGTCACTGATTGCGAGGGCTGAAGATTGAGCTCCTAGGCACAGCTGGATGATTATGTTCCATAAAAAGCTCTATCAGTACCACACTATCATAATTCATATTCTTTATCACAACTGACAGGACAACGGGCCCGTGTCTCAATGGTAGAGTGTTACATTCAATGCTCAAAGGTCCCGGGGTCGAATGACAGGTGATCCAAACCTGGAATTTGGTATAACTGGCTGATGATGGCTAATAAGCCAGAAATTTCCCTTCTGTTCCCTCATGTCTTTGGCGTATCACCTTATCTGTCTATAAGCATATTTTGGTTTAACCCTTCTGAAACTGATACATTCAAATAACCTTAGTTGGAGAAAATTTGTGTCGGTATTTCTTATCTAACATACCTTCTTCTTTATCATTGTATGTGACAGAGTATCTGCTGGAAGCCTCAGAGGTTTTGGGATGTATTTCAACATGGGCACTATGCTGAAACCCGGAGGTGGCGTATTTGTAAGTAAATACATAATTCGCTAACCAATTACGGTGCACTGGAAATAATTCTCAAATTATAATAGCTAACCCTCCTCTATCCCAGAGCCAATAAGCTCGATGTCAAACTGTCATTTAGTAAAATTGTCTTCTTACCAAATGGGCATATATTGGTTGACAGTTAGTTAGCTGCAGGTCACAAAACGTTGCTATCCTTCCCCGGATACAATTATTCGTGCATAGCATAACGCATTTCATATGCGTAAAATAAGTACTCTTTATGCGTTTTCCTTCTGTAACGGATGTGCAGCTGTTTTTCTGGAACCATTTTATAAAGTTCTTCGGCGAGCCAGAGCTGACATCATGCGTGGTTAATAAACAGTATTTTCGATGGGATGGCATATTCATCATTGTTAATGCCCCCCCTACCCTGTTGAGCGTAGATCGGCTAAGAATTTATCTATTTTTGGTAGCCTTCTCGTTTGTAGTTTGGCTGTAATGAGCCACAGCTGCATTACAGCATTCACTTTAGACTCCAGTCGAAATGTGCCCGTTAACTTTGGGATGTCTGAAGGATAAAATAACTGAACGGAGAAATCTCCTTGGTAGAAGCTGTGAATGCGGAACGCCGTAGGTTTTCACTGCTTTTAATTTGTGTATGGCTATAAATAAAGTGCATACTGAAACGTCAACCTTTTTGAAATGTGTTTGTCACGTAGTTTCGCAAGTATCCTAGCCTTCATACAAATAAGCGCAAATGGTGTGGTCTGGCATCAGGTGAGTGGCAAAGTAAAATGGTAGCAGAATACCGTGTAACTATGTACTAAAGGGTCTAAATCCCTCTACTTCCCATAGCCGAGCTTTTGTATTTTACAGAAGAAAGCATGCATACCAGGGTTACCGGTAAGGCAGTCAGCGTATTGGTAAATAATTCGAATAACAGTCTCCAGTGGGAAAGATAAGGAAAACAAATAGCCACACTTGTGACACATCTTGAACTTAGAAGTTTGCTTTTGTATGATGCTAAATTGAGCGTCATATTTAGAATGAGGGGATTCGATCAAAACGCGTGAATCAATGTCGGGCAGGTAAAGTTTCCGCAAGGTAGAAAACGTCAAATTCCTTGGACTATGCGACTAAGGCCTCCGTAATACAACAAGCACTTTATCTCTACTTCAAAATGTTACGTTAGATATGAGGTGGATATAAGATACGTATATACGTTTTTTAAAAAACAAAGATAATTCCTATATTAAGTAAAAATCGCACACGCTGACCTATAAAATCAACTAGGTCAGGGCTGAACAGGAATACGTTTATGGACAATCAATAGTTCTGATCTATTTTTAAGCCATTAGGTTCGGAGGTAAACCAAGCTTCCCAAGAGAGAAGGCCTGGCGAAACATTCTTTTTTTTCTGGTGTCTCACCTCTCTTTAGAGACAGAAAACAAAAAAATAAGGTCATACATAACTCCGACCTTAGTGAGTAGAACCTCACTGCAGTACAGTTCTCCAATTAATATTATTCGAAGGTAGGTAATGAAGGGGCAGAGATGCAGGAGGATGTGATTTTACACGTGAGTATACCTAGCTACATAATAAGATAATGAGTTACGCTGGAAGGTGTGGAAACGGTTGGTTGGTCTACTTGAAGTTGAGGAACATCTATATCTGTGCCTAAAAGCTATTCCTCGGTACGTTTCATCTTTTGTAAGTGAGTGATGTTCATAGATCTGGTCTGACTACATCATGAAATATGAGCCGTTCCTCTTGTTCCGATGAGAATGGAGTTGACTGACGATGGCGGGCATGGTTGAAATCGTTGTTCTAGATTACTTACTGCTTGCTGAGAATGCAAACTTGCCATAAAGCCCTACATCCTTTTTAAAATGCATAAATTCCTTTGTTAAACTGGCATATTAATTTTTAAAAGCTAGGTTAAAGTTCAATTTCCTAAGACGTTTATGTTTTAGTGTCATGTATTTAAATCCTTTATCTTTTTGCAATTTTATACCTTCTTGTTATTAGCTCCTTTAGCTACAGAACCCAAATGATAAATTTGCAAGAAAAATTTGTTAACATGCTTTAGCTGGCCGCGAGATGTTACTTTAGTAGTCATTATAAAATAATTGCTCTCCACAGAAGCTCAACAATTCACTGGAGGGAAATTTTAATGAAACTGATGTGACTATTGAAAAATAAAACGTTCCGGAGGTTCTGAGTTCAATGAGAAAGCGGTGGCTGAAGTCGCAAAAGCTTTTAAGAGGAATCCAAATATCCCCTTGGCCTGCATCCGATTACATACCTATTCTGGCCACAATAGCAAACAAATTCTGAAAACCAAACTCTATAAACGGGCCTAGAGAATTCCCCTTTTTTCTACATTTAAACATCGAAATTCCCCATAAGCCTATGGAAAGCTGCAAAACCAGAAGAAATCCGAACATGCAAGAACTTTTACAAAATGTTATGCGTGGCTGAAAAAAGTTTGTCGCACATCGTCGGCCCTCTCTCATTTGGTGGATAGTTTATTTGTAAACTCGTCTGACTGTGTTGTGGAAGTTTTTCGTTTCTGCATCCCCGAAACCAAATATTTAAAGCTACACCATCTTCCAGAAAGAGGAAAGACTATGTCATTGCATACTGAATGAGTGATCGATTTTAAACGACTCATTTGCAAAATAATGTGTACATTGATTTGGATCACCATCTCTGCCAGTATAATCAGTTCCCATATTCCAAAGGAACTTTATCTTGTGGGTCCAGGCCAAAATGCTTGTTCTTCCGGTAAAACTTCTGACCTTGGATTAAATCAGGGTCACAAGTGCATATACAATTCAATCTATATGAATCGATTAATTGTGGGAGGAATACAGAGGGTCGGATCATCCATTAATTCACCACTTAGTAACCTAGATTTTGTTTAACTTTACCGCGGGAACAAACGATACACAATAGTACACAAAAGTGTATACATCCGAGAACATTTAACCTAGTGACTTACTCTCACACACTGAAGGACTGCAATAAACAAACAATTCGATTTACATTTTACTTGTGCAAGTACCCAGATATAAACTGCCTAGTAACCTGCTGCTTGTTCGGCAATTAAAAACCTCTTGCACAGCGGCAGCTTATTTCTTCTAAAGTGTGGGAGTTGGAAGCACAACTGTATTCATTAACTGTGGGGAAATTTCTTTGCAGGCCCCTTTTGGGTAAGGATACTTTGTATGGCCACCAAAACAGGCCACGGGAATAGGAAACACCTACAATAAATGTGGACTTACACCCGATTCTAATGAAATTATGTTTATGATTAAGGTGAGAGTTATCATCAAGGTTAGAGTTAGGTTTAAGTTTGCGGTTAGGATTGGAGTTAGAGTTAGGGTTACGATTAGGCCAAAAGTTTAGGTTAATATCGTGTTAACTGCAGGGTTTAGGTTTAGTGGAGAGATAGGTTTAAGATAAGGGGATAGTTTAGCGCTATGTTAGGGTATGCGATATGGTCATCTCAGGCCTTCCTGAAATTTACCGTAAGGCCATCTATTTTAAACGGAGGGTGGTTCCTATTCGCGTATCCGATTCAACTGACCATATAAGGCATCTCTACCCTCTTTTTTACATATTTTCCCTTAACTTTTCTTGTAATCTGCTTCACGAGATGAATGTGAACTACTAAAACCAGCCACAGCTGTAAATTACTTTGTACTTTCGACACAGCAGAGCCGAAGACTAAAAGTCTGTTTGGAGACATGTTTCTTTATAAATTACTTTTTGCCAATTAAAAACTGACGGATTTTTGAAAATATTTTCAAAAAATTGATAATTAGTGGCAGGCTGTCTGCACAGGCCTTCGCTATTTGCGGCTCTATGTAATCGTTTCCTGTCCAAGAAGTTACTCATGAGAAATAGGATTTGAGTGTATTGGTCTAGAGTCCATGCAAACTAAACGATAGCAGAGCTTTGCTCCAGACTTTATTTTAGGCCAGACGATAAAACAATTCTGAGACGCTCATTGTTGGGCACACATTGCATTCGAATCTTTAAATTAAATCCTGTTTTCAGTAAGCCTGTCAGTCTCTTGAAGTTCCATCATTTTCCTTCCTACTATTACTGAAATTCTCAGAACGTTCGTCTTGCCTGTTCGTCATACAGCAATGACCGCTGAACCGCTGTTAGTGTGCTGGTGAGACAAATTATGTTTTTCGGCCTGCTGAATAACGGGAAGTAACTAACTATTTTGAGCCATCGAAATTATTTTGACCGAATCGAAAGGTAAATGCAGCTATCTGATTTCCAATTTAAAAGGGGCCTATGATATTTAAATCTGAATCAGCGAAGCAGTGTTTCTGTAACGTAGAGCGCTGTTTATAGCAAACTGGAACTCCTCATCCCTCAAATTTCTACTCCGAAGACTTGACGAGCAAGCACCGTAAATGCAAATGGCTTAAAATTTCCCTATCTTGGGGAACTGTTTCATCCGTCCATGTTTTTATTTGTCACCCGGGGACGATAATTAATGGCGATTTTTCTCATATATTTAGTAACATAAAGTTCAAGTTCTTCAAAATAAAATGCGAAATGAAGACAGTTTGAAAGATTAAAGGCTAAAATTTCTCCCCTGAATCACTGTGTTGTTCCCCTGTTCATCCTGAGTAACCCTTCGGTCTCCGTAGGTTTAAATCCATATTCATTATATTTAGCCGTACACAATCATTAAACGAGTAAACTATATATCCCAGGTGTGGATCACCCGAGATTCGAAGCCGCGACCCTTGGTAATTGAGTGAAACACTCTGCTACTGAGCCATGGGTCCGTTGTTTTGTCAGTTGCGATCGTGAATATGAATTTTGATAGTGTGGGGTTCACCGATCTGGTTAAGGAACATGTATGTACCGTTGTGCCTTGGAGCTCACTTTAGAGCTCTCGTGCGCAGTGGCATAGCGACTTAAGGTACATGTTGATAAGGTGGAACCGACAAAGACAAAGGAGACCGGAAGGGCCATTTCTGACTCGTTTGCCGTCATCAGCCAGTCATATCCAATCCCAATCGAATCTTGGGTGATCCACACCTGACTTGCATATTTTGATTATCAGGATTGCTCAGACTACCCCCGCATAGTCAGATATCACATTTAAGAAGAATATTTAGTTTACCGTGACTTTTCCACCTCGTTTTGTTGGTCTTATCTGTTCATATATTACCAGCAAAATTCAAAAATATGCATATTTTATTAGCCATTTACAAGTCCATTATTTTCGACATTTCAAATTGGCCCAAATCTACTACCATTAGGGGATCGTCCTCTCCACCGCATCTGTCCAATGGAACTCACCCCAGCTAATGTTCACTTCAGTAGACGTGCAGTGATGTCACATTGTTATAATTTCTGGATATAATTAAATGATTTGGTAGCGTCCGGAAAGCATGAGGCAGTATTTGCTAGTACCCGCTATTTACTGATTGCTGGAATAAATATTCATTCTTCAAGCTCCAAGGTAGTTCCACCATATAATTCCTGTTTTAGAACTGCTGGTCTCTCAACTTATTTTGCTTATCTTTATAATTAATTATCCCCTCACAAAACTTGATGTGTATTTAGCCAAACACCTTTCCCCGATCATACTCGTTAACCTACGGTGGTGGTATGACCGAAAGTGTGCTCAGTTGATTGACCTATTAAGGTTCTAGCGTCCATATTCCTTCGCGATGGACAGCAAATGTGCATAGCCATTGTGCGCAAAACCATGAATATGACGTCCATAAACATTTTCTTCTATAAATAAAATAGAATTCGTCACCTCTTTCCTCCATATGGACAACTAATACGAGTCTACTGCTCTCACTCTCTCTCTCTCTCATTAGCAGTGGAACTTTGCCACTTGAAGTGGAGCATCCTAGAAAAAATCAGTAAGGAGGCACGCATGGGGAGCAGGACTGGAAGGAGGAGGAGGAGTAGCGCAGTATGGGGACGGCGTGGATCTATTTTTCGTAAACCGTTCAGACTTTCTTAAGTGCCGAAAACACAAAGCAGGCCCGAGGTCTATTAATCATTGGGCTAGCGGGAGGCAAACTAATATTTCTTCCTCCTTGTCTGAAGGTGCGACCTTTGATGTTGTCTGCAAGGCCACATGAATTCGTAGTACACCTACCCATCCCAAATGAGGCCCATTAAGACTGTCTTCTCCTAGTGCCCGTGTCCGTGCGTGCTTGAAGCCTGCGCGGCGTTGTCGGCGGCGGCACCATAGACACGTATGCCGCAAGTGCGCGCAGCGCACACTCCCGGTGCGCGTGCGTATCGCCATCGCGCACAATGGGAGAACTGTCGAATGTAGGCATGTGGATTGCTGTGCTTACGCACCCTTTTCTCGACAGGCCCTAACCGCTTCCCCACCGGCGAAGATGAAAGACTCCCAGTAGCATCTTCTGATGACACTCGCACCTTCTGGGGGATGCGTATCCACGGCCGGCTGGGGCTTGTTGCTAAGCCAAGAGAACCCCTACTGCAACCTGTAAGACGAAGGGATTATTTATGCGTATTGACCACGAGACAATGATCAGACCCCAAGCCTACTCTACCCAAAAACAGCGGTTAGCGATCACGAATTTTTGAAGACGCTGACATGCGGAAGGCCGAAACCCTCACAATGAATTCATACAGTGTGCCACATTTCTCCCACCCCCTTCCATCAAATCGGTTTCAAGTGTTCCGAATTCTACAGCCGGCCCATACAATGGATACTAGTATGCAAACATGTTTAAGACGCACCAAGAAATCGCCAAATAGTTGATGGTTTGGCGTTAGGGTTAGGTTGGTGTGTATGTAGGCGTACAATACTGCCTACTTCAGTTGCAGGGGATTCTGGTAGACAGAATACCAATAGTAAGGGCTAAGCTCAGGCTATAAAATGTGTTGAAACTTATGAAAAAATTTCGGGTCATTTTTATAAAGATGTCCCTGATATATTTTAAAATTTAAATGTGTTAGGACCTCCATCTCCTTTCAGAAGTCCGTGCATTCCGAAAATATCATCACAGGAAATTCAGTAGGAAAAACTTTTTAGAATAAAAAATTTGGAAAGTTGCAGTTAATTTTCCTAGCAAAGAAAAACAATAATGAAATTTTTTGAAAGCAGTTTTCGCACTTGACAAAATTTTTAACTTTTATGAATAATCATTTTCTTCACCTGGATTGCAGGCAGTAATTTGTTGTCAAATCTTCGTACACAGAATTTTTTACCCAAAAAGCCCACATTTTCGTTATGAAAGAGCTCGTTGTACATTCAAGGGAAGGATACTCACATGAAGGTTCGAGGACCCAGGTGCAGAACTAAATTTGCTGTTGTGTTATTTGCGTGACAGTATTATAAGTTTATTGTGCATGGGTTTGCATCAGGCGATCCCCAAGTGTTTCATAATTTGCAAGCCACACAGCAGTTCAACATATATCTTTCATTCCTAAATTATCAGTGTGCTGCAGACGTCTATAATGGCGGGTATAGCACAACACCAATACACATCTGCCGTATAAAACACAGAAGATCCATCCACCAAGTTTCGACCGTTTATATGCAACTACAAGTTTGAGGCGATTCAGAGTTAGTCCTTGTGAAATTTCAGCAATGTTTCCTCACTCACCCCAAGAATAAACTCTCTTAAGAGTCAAACAACGCTCTAAAGCCGGTCTTGAAAAGGGGGACAGTGAGCGACAGAGGATTTAGCAATAGTTCTAGTAATTGATTTAAGCCACTATTTTTCATACAGAAGTTGTAGAGGTAAGGACTTCGGCAGCAATGCTTTGCATGGGACGCTTATGCTAACTGCGAAATGCAGTTTATGCACTAAGTTATTCTTAAACATCACAAACTGAATGAATCTTCACTCATAACCGCAGACTTTTGCTCTTAAAGGCGGCTTTTATACCTCCTAAATTCTATCTGCGTACGTGCAATTGTCTCTAAAAATTACTCGAAATTGCTGGCAATTGATAAAGGTTACTACCATTACTTAACATGACACTTTTTCCTGCCTCCGGAAGTTTAAAAGCCTCATGCACAGTATGGATAAAACATTTCGGTTTTTCAAGGTCATTATGTGGAGTGGTTTCATTACTTTTTCGGGCTACAGCGTACATGTACTTGTGATCTTGTCAGCAGTCAGTTGCGGCTGTAGATTTTTCGAGTCAGTCAAAATGCCCGTATTTTTCAGTCTGTCGCAGAGACTAGTTAACCTGGCAAACTCAGACCTGTGTGGACACTTTAAAACGTATTCCTGCACCTGATTACGCTTTTGCCCTTAGATTTTATAGCTGTCTTTCAGTTAAACTTCGGTTCTACTCCACATTAACATCGAATAAAATAAATGAATCTATACTTTGTATATTTGGTACTTTGCTAGTTGCTGCCTTCAAGATTCAACTTAGAATCTTATTAGCATTTTCAACGTAAGTTATGGATATGACGTTTCTCCTGGGTTGGTACAATGATCTTTAATCTCTAGAGTGTAGCGAATAATGGCTTGTTCTCAACTAGCTCTGTTGTTTTTCCTTACTGACCGCAATTTCTTCACTGTTATTAAATAACTGACGTGAAAAATTTTCAGCAGGTTATCTCACGTGCCCCGTCACTGGAAGTAGTATTCATTCGCTTTTCTCCACAAAAAGAATTATTCTGTTTATGCAAACTGTTAGCGCAGAATATGGAGGGGAATTCATTGTGCTTGTCGACTTAGTGTGAGTTACTTACGGATCAAGCAACTTACGATCCATACACTTGGTACCTCGCGCGAGGACTTCGTCCTCGTCAATCTTGTGGGTTTGGTCTGGACTGTTATCTTCTCTTATCTGTTGCTACTTCTGATGAAAACTTCTAGCGTTACTTCTAATCATTCGGCAAACGAAATTCTTATCACAGCTATCAGTACTCCTTCCCCTGAATTTTTTTGTTATATAAGCGTTATAGCTGAAAACAATGTGGAGAGCTCAACTGTTGTACGTTGCTGTCCTCCTAGCAGCCTAGTGTTTGACTCAAAAATTAAATCCTTCCTTTATCCGTCCAAATGATGGACAGTATTTGATGAGAATGATATGTATGGTTCCTAAGCAGGATATGGGAAGATAAAGGCCCTATACAAGTAAACTTGGTGACCTTATGCCTAATTTCAAGAGGGCAAATAGTTCCATGTTCTAACTCTTATACCAGCTCAAACACAAATCTAACCCGTAGCACCAATCTTCAGCCTAACCCTATCCTAAATCCTGACCCTAAGCTTAATGCTAAACTTAATCTTAACTTACCCTAATGTCAACTGTAACCCTACGATAAATCTTGCCTTAAACTTAGCCCTAACATTACCCATAAACCTAACCCTCGAATTTGGCATAAAGACACCTGTAATGCAGGCGGTTCCCGTTCTCTCGTTCTATTTAGGAGGCTACCCGTTATTTTTACTCCCACAGGGGTGTGCACTCTTTTGTCTTTCAAACCCCTGCAACCTAAATAACTTATCTAAAGCATATTTGTAGGCCTGCACCTATTGCAATGTAAGTGGGTTGAAAAAGATATATACTGGTGGTTCAAATGCTGCAATTTCGAAAAAGTTTCCTATTTATGGATTTCATGGAGCAATGTTTATGTCTAAGGACTTAATGAGTCACTTATTGTAAAAAACCTCGTATGAATATGTTACAAACATTAGAGGACTTCAAATTTTTTGCCGATATCAGTCGAATTCCTGGACCACATTAGGCAAGAACTCCGTTACAATGGTGTATTCCCCTTTTGTGTTTGGACTAGTCTGCAACAGTTTCACAAGATTTGCAAAGTGTTCGAACCTCATCAGTGATATGCGAGTCGTTGAGCTGTGAGAAAATGAAGAAAACGGCATGATAATTTTCACAAATTTTAGTGCAGCATAAAAAATTATAATACATAACATGGTTCAAAAGACGCGTTAACATAGCACTCGAGATGTTCTGAAGAATAATGTGTACGGACCCTACTTTTGGTGCGCTGTCTCTCCGTGAAAGTTTTCTCAAATGATTGTGACCGTCTTGTTGACCAAGGACTACTGCAGTTAATTGTGTCCCCTACTCTACTTTGATGTCTTTATATAGTCTGCTAAGGTGTTTCAGGTGAACTGGCAAAAAAAGACAAATAGGCAACGAGGATAGCGATGAAATCAAGGAAAAAATAATAAATAGCCTGAAGAACATTTGACTACTTAGAACAAGAAACCCTCGAATTGATAATTTTTCCCTGACAGGCCTATATTTTGAACCACGACATGTATATGGGCTTCTTTCAAAAGTATTTGCTCACTGATTCACTGACAGTACATCAACAATCCGGCAATTCCAACTGCTTCGTCAAATTCTGCCAACCCTCCTTCAGACTACCCACCCTCACTCCTGGCATCAATTCCATTACTCCCACCAACATAGAGACGACATCCCAATACTCATCACCCGTTACCTTCACAACTACCGCCACCGCCGCCTTCGCCGCCATCGTCCCAGCACTCCCTGCCAGACAGCGTGGTCCGTCCCGATGCGGGCGTTGAAGTCACCAAGGACAATTAACTTGGCCTCGTTCGGCACAGTCGCCAGCAGGGCGTGCAGGTCCTCGTAGAATTTGTCCTTCGCCGCATCAGAGCTCGTCATTGGGGGAGCGTAGGCGCCGATGATGTTGGCGAATTTGTCTCCCCGAAGAGGCAGGTGGAGGCTCATCAGGCGAGCATTGAAACCCTGCGACAAACAGGACAGACGTCCCACGATGTCGTTCCGGATGTCAAAGGCGACCCCAGCGTCGCGTCACTCTGCCTTTCGCCGGCCGCTCCAGAAGAAGGCGTTGCCGGCACTCACCTCCTCCAGCTGGCCCTGTTCAGAGAATCGAGTCTCCCTGAGAGCAGCAATGTCTAACTTGTAGCGCACCAGTTCCCGAGCGACTAGCGCCATCCTCCATTCCGGCCGGTTGCTCCTAGGATTGTCTAAATGGATCGAACATTCCATGCTGCTAAAAGTGAGACAGCTCACTTGGGCAGTCCGGTGGGTACCACGGAGGGTACGATGGAGGGGATTGGGAGGGGAGATGTTGGTGACAATGTTTAGAGTTTTTCGACCGCATGTAATTTCAGTCTGCTAGCCATGGTTTGCTGCAGCTGTCATTAAACCCAGCATTTGTTAAGGGCCCCTTTTCTAGCCCCCTCTCCTACGCGGGGCAAGCAGTGCTGTCTCTAAAAAGGGCTGCTGAGTCATCCCAGGCGGCTACCAAACTCCACTACGGGCCACGAGTTGGGTTAGTGAGAGAAAGACTGATTCGCCTGGGCCGCCTACGTGATTGCATGTTGCCCTCGCCGTAGGACTTTTTCGACCGTGGGGGAGGAGGGAAGGGTGAGGAGCGAAGGAGAAGTGAAGAAGTAAGAGTAAAGGTGAGGAGAGAGAGGAGGAAAGAAGGGCCAGAGGAGGGGAAGAGTAAAAGCAGGAGGGAAGAGGGGGACTGGAAGGACGAGAGAGGAGGAAGAACAGGGGGAAGGGAGCAGACAAACACAACACTGGAGACCCACAACTGGTTTAGTTCGCCGGTCGTGGTGGTTGCCCGGGGTGTGGCCGCTGGGAAGAACCAGCTTCGAGGAGCCACAGATGAGAGGTGGTAACTAGCTAGAGGCAGCCACAGGAGAATTCACCACCTATACGAGACAGATAGAGCGACTAAATACTACCTGTGTGGTGTTACCCATAACTAGTATCCCCTATACCATCCCCCACACACGACAGTTCGACCCATGATTTCGACGAGGTCCATCGTACGCTCAACGGAAAGGTGGTGCAGGGACGGTGACTTGCGCGTGATTTAGTTTAAAGTGATAGTAGCCTTGCGATTAAGCTACCGCACTCACTCCTCCTCCCCCACCTGAACCCGGTGTCAAGACAGAGTCAAGAAGACCGGAGATGGGAGAGGGCGCAGGTGGCTGGCGCGGCCGGGGTCGCCCCTGGGTGCACCGCCAAACCTGGCTCGGATCCCACGGAGTGGGAGTGCCATAAAGGCCAAATTAAGAAGGAACCATTGCAGCCTGACTCTCAGTCTGCCAGTCAGCCACTCCACACAAAACACACATTGGGCTGACCACGCGGTCCGAGTTATGCCGTCAGTTGGCAACCTTCCAAGCCACGGCTTTTAGCGCATCGTGATAGTTTCAAGCGCATCAGATTGTTTATAGTGAGGAAAATGCGCTGAGCTGTTGACCTCACTCTCTCCCCGACCCCACAACCAGACCACCATCCGAGCCAGTCAGTTGTATGATGTGGGAGTGGGCGCATTGGCTGACGGGTCAGCGTACCCGTCTTCGCGCGTCACAGCACGACATGGCCCCCATAACGCACACACCAGGATTAACTTACTCAGGAGATATGGAGGAGCCATCGCCGTCTGACTCCCAGTCCACTGGTCAGCCACTCGGCACACACAGCACATACACTGGACCGACGGCGTGGTCTGGTGTAAGCGTCCGATTTGCAGCCTTCCAAGCCACGGTTTCTAGGACACCGTGATTTTACCAGATACATGATGATGATTGTGAGGGTGTTGTCTAGGTATTAGTGTAGATAGTGTGCACTGATTTGGCTTAGCATCCAGTGGTTTACCGCAGGTTGTCGTGGAGGCGCATGTGTCCGAATAGGCCCATGCGGTGTTTAAATGTATGGGAGCAGTGAGGGCAGTGAAGGCGGGCGCGGTGACTGTGTGTCGGAGCCCCCAGGCACTGGTTCACCAGCCTCCGTGCGATGGATTCGCAGGTGACCAACCAGGCCGATGCGTGAGTCGAAGTTCAGGGTGCAGTGTGGGCAGGAGAAATCGGTAGAAGATGGGGGATGTCATTCATGGTAGTGGGGGTGGCAGTAACGGTAAGAATTGCAGGAGCGGAGCATGTGCATGGTGTATCGGTGTTGTCGGCATTGCGGGGAATTCCGCTCTCATGGATGCGCATGTGACCGAAAAGGCCCATGCGATTAGTGAATGCGCGAAGACAATGAGGGCAGTGGAGACGGTGATTCCTGCTGTGTGTTGGTGCTCCAGGCACTGGTTCACCAGTTTCTGTACGATGGATTTGCAAGTGACCGATCGGGCCGATGCGTGAGGTGAATACGCGGTCACATTGAGGGCAGTTTAGGAGAGTCCCCATCGCTGGTAACGGTGGCGGTAGTGAAGGCGAAGGCGGTGGTTGGGGTAACATGCGATGAGTATTGGGATGTGGTCTCAATGATGGTAGGAGTGATGGAATTAATGCCAGGAGTGAGGGTGGGGTAGTCCGAAGGAGATTTGGCAGAATTTGACGAAGAAGTTGGAATTGTCGGATTGTTGGTGCATTGCATCCAAAGATGTCCAACTAGGCCGATTCGCTCGCGGTAGATGCATTGACAGTGCGGGCACGTTGGAAGCGCTTGGGCATTGGTGGGGTTGGTCCGGGGCGCTGGTGACTTTTGTGCCGCTCTTTTGGCCTTGGTGGCGGCGATCCGGTTTGCCTCGTAGATTGCTACACCACTCTTCACGGATCTTCTCCGTGCCGATCTATTCTGGGTGAGGTCTTCCTAGGTCGCCGGGTTGATTTTCAGCTGCTTCAGTTATTTCTGCAAAGTGTCCTTGTAGCGTCGTTTTTGACCTCCCTGATGGTGAGCACCCGTAGCGACATCTCCGTAGAAACGTCGTTTGGGTAGTCGCTCGTCGTTCATTCTTACCAGGTGGCCGCTCCATCGCAGTTGCATTTGGCTTAGCATGGCGTGGATGCTGAGGATTCCGGTCCACTCCAGGACTTCCGTGTCCGGGATCCTGTCTTGCCATCTCAGCTGCAGTATTCTGCGGAGGCAGCCGAGAGAAGTGGTTCAGCATCCTGGTTTGGTTCGAGTAGACGTTCTAGGTCTCCGCTCCGTAAAGGAGTGTCCTCAAGACGACGGCCTTGTACATCTTCAGTTTGGTTTTCAGATGAATACCCTGGCGATTCCACACGGAGGCCTGCAGCCGGCCAAAGGCCTGACTGGCTTTGGAGATCCAATGGGCGATCTCATCGTCGACTTCGTTGCTGCGGGAGAGTTTTCTGCCCAGGTACGTGAAGGCATCCACAGATTTTAGTTTGGCGCCATTGGCATTGTTGTGAGCTGCGGATTAGGTGGTATTAGGTGGCGGCTGATGCGTCACAACCGTTTTCTCAGTGTTGATGCGAAGTCCGAAGTTGTCACAGGTGGCAGCGAAGAGGTCCATGCTCCGTCGTAGTCCAACGATGTCCACTGTATGCTCCATGGAAGGGTGTTTCAGGGACGGTGACTTGCGCGTGAATTAGTTTTAAGTGATTGTGGCCTTGCGCTGCATCTACCACACTCTCTCTCCCTCCCCACCTAAGCCCGGTGTCATGAAAGAGTCAATAAAACCGGAGATGGGAGAGGGCGCAGGTGGCTGACGCGGCCAGGGCCCCTAGGCTCTAGGTGTGCCACCGCACCCACCCCCCCATGTTCGGTGACCTACAGATTAATTAGCTATAAGTGATAGTAGACTTGCAATGCATCTACCGCACTCCCTCTTCCCTAACTCGCTTTGGTCCGGTGTGAAGACATGGCCAAGAACAGCGGAAGCGGGCTTGGGCGCAGATTAATCATCTCCCACAAAATGGAAGACCCGGGTGCGGTATGAGCCTCCACCTACGCGTGCCCATGTTGGGAACGTGCAACCCCCATTTTCGGCATTTGTTATGGGACCTTAGCCCAAATAATGCCTGCCGTACCATGGTTTGGCCCCCCTGTTGGTCCACCATATCTACCTCGCGGCCCGTTAGGGGGCACAGACACACACATGCACAGTTGGAATCTCACGAAAGTGAGGGGTGTAGTCTGACTCATTTGTCTCAGATCAGATCCACATAAGGTCATGAGAACAGGAACCGCCCATGATACAAATGGTTTTGCGCCAAATTCCGGGGAAGTCAGGAAGTAAGGTAACGATTAGGGTTAAGCTTAGGGTTAAGGTAAGGGGTAAGGTTAAGGTCATGAGTAGTCCAAGCGCGAAGTTTTCTATCGTGTTAACTGTAGGATGTAGGCTTAGGGTGGGGCTATGGTTAAGAGTAAGGTTATAGTGTAGTTTTATGTTAGGGCTAGTGTCGGGGTTAAGACCCGGGGACATTCTCTCTTGCTTAACTTTATCGCTGGGCCATCTTTGTTAAGTGGGTGGGGCGTTTCTAATCCCGTGTCCTGTTTAGGCGGCCATACAAGTCACCCTTACGTATATCTGAGTTATCATGTCGGGTGGGATCATCTTTTGACAAACTTGCAGATGACGGTTTCTTCTCAATGAAGTTGTTTCAGGTCTTTCACAGGTGTGACAAAATATCAGGGTAAAAGAACCTGGAAGTATTTAGATCGTCTGCATTCTAGGACTGTAACCGCATGCATGCCTCATTCAATGCGCCTTAGGTGACCATTCCCGTTAAGTTAAATTATTGGAAGGTGAACTGACCAATGAATACTGGAATTTCAATGCTGACTGCTAGCTGACTTTACTCCTACTCGACCTCCCTTACACAAGAAAGATGATTTTGAGCAACCGAGACCTATACCTCACTGGCCGCATAAACAATGACATACCATTCTAACCCAGATTGTCCTGATGATTAATTTTTGCACATAATGTGAGGCCAGCTCATGATGGCGGTGAATCAATTCGAACTTTGGATGCAACAACCGTCTTGACATTTTAACTTCATCTGCCATTTGACAAGTTTAAAATGTAATAACCATGCCTCTAGAAGTCAGTAGTGTCCATAATTACGATCACAGGCTTGCTGTTGCCGCCACGCACCCCCTTCCGGATTTGGCATTCTACCCAATTGTCATTGGCCTAAGAAAAGGACTAGGCAGTCAGATCCGGCTCCGGGAAGAGCCAGGTGGTAAGGTTTATTCTTGGCTATTGGTGCATCTGGTCACCAGTGTTAATTTCCTAGTCTCCCCTGTCTTTGCCTAGCTTTAACCACTCAAAGCAATTCACGTTCTCGATTGTCCCATCGACGTTGCCAGAACTATTTTCCCGAGGATCATCGCTTCAAAGGGTGTTAGGGAATAAGTTGGAGCTCGACCACTTCCATCATCCCAGGGTTCGCATGCCGAAGATTACTATAACTGTAAATAACCTGGGGTTTACTTTCTCTCATTTATCCCGTATCCAGGAAGGAAATCGGCTATGTCGTTTGGCCTTGGACACCTCGGAAGCATTTGTGAAAATACCCATTATCGACGGTCTAGCAGTACTGTGGATAAATGTATAGCAGGCCGGAAAGTTCATTTCCGACTTAGAAAACTTGACTTAAATGCCCACGGACACCAGGGAACAGGGTTTAAACTTCGGTAGGGTTGGCGCCCACAGGTTTGGGGTGTCATGGGTTACTGATGGCAAACGAATCCAAAATGAACCTTCAGGCGCTGACAGTATTTATCTGGTTTACATTTTATACTTTGTCTGATACTACTAATCTGAGCACGCACTGTTCGCGTTTCCTCCTGGTGGTGTGCAACCAGCGCTACATTTGGTCTTCATTCCATAGTTCACCTTCTAGCAGCAGCAAGGCCTTGTTGAGGAAACACCAACTTCTGTTAGCACTGCTGATAACGTAGGACTCCGCGTCGACCTCCTGCTCAGTGCAACAATTGTGAGTGGAGTTTGAGTGTACTGATGGCCCCGTAAACCCTTCCAGCTGCCCGGCTTAACCATAAAACCGTTTTTTTGGCTAGAGCATAGTAAAAAGCTCTGGGACCCTTTCGTAAACATTGATGTACAGGGGCAAGCAAACTAGCAGAAATACGCACAACGGGACTGATGCAAAACCTAAGGACACGTCGGGTCTGTGTGCACGTGTGTGCAAGGTGAGGTGTATCCCGCCCTCTTCCTCTCTATTCATGTTATCTATACCACATCAGAAGTTCACACACACACACACACGACAGGTCGACCGTCGTAGTCCGAGGATGTCCATCGTATGCTCCATGGGAAAGTGGAGCAGGGACGGTGACTTGCGCGTGATTTAGTTTAAAGTGATAGTAGACTTGCGCTGCATCTACCGCACTCTCTCCTCCTCCCCCACCTGAGCGTGGTGTCAAGACAGAGTCAAGAAGACCGGAGGCGGGAGAGGACGCAGGTAGCTGGCGCGGCCGGAGCCGCCCCTGGGCGTGCCACCACACCTGGCTCGGATCCCACGGTGTGGGAGTGCCATAAAGGCCACATTAAGAAGAAGCCATTGCAACCTGACTCTCAGTCCGCCAGTCAGCCACTCCACACAAAACACACATTGGGCTGACCACGCGGTCCGAGTTATCCCGTCAGTTGGCAGCCTTCCAAGCCACGGCTTTTAGCGCACCGTGATAGTTTCAAGCTCGTCAGATTGTTTATATTGAGGAATATGCGCTGAGCTGTCGACCTCACTCTCTCCCCCACCCCCACAGTCAGACTACTGTCCGAGCCGGTCAGTTGCCTGATGTGGGAGTGGGCACGATAACTGACGGATCGGCGTGCCGTCTTCGCGCGCCACAGCACGACCTGGCCCCCATAACGCAAACACCAGGATTCACAAACTCTGGAGATATGGAGCAGCCATCGCTGTCTGACTCCCAGTCCACTGGTCAGCCACTCGACACACACAGCACATACACTGAGCCGACGGCGTGGTCTGGTGGAAGCGTCAGATTGGCAGACTTCCCAGCCACGGTTTCTAGGAAACCGTGATATACTCTGGTAAATAGTGATTGTGAGGGTGTTGTCGATGTATTGGTGTAGGTAGTGTTCGCTGATGTAGCTTAGCTTCCGGTGGTTTACCGGATGATGTCGCGGAGGCGCATGTGTCCTTATAGGCCCATGCGGTGTGTTAATGTGTGGGAGCAGTAAGGGCAGCGAAGGCGGGCGCGTCGACTGTATGTCGGAGCAGCAGGCACTGGTTCACCAGCCTCCGTGCGATGGATTCGCAGGTGACCGACCAGGCCGATGAGTGAGTTGAAGGTGCGGGCGCAGTGTGGGCAGGAGAAACCGGTAGGAGGCTGTGATGTCGTTCATGGTAGTGGGGGTGTCAGGGGCGCTAAGAATGGCAGGAGCGGAGGGTGTGCATGGTGTATCGGTGTTGTCGGCATTGTGGTGAATTCCGCTGTCATGGATGCGCATGTGATTGAATAGGCCCATGCGATGAGTGAATGTGCGAGGACAGTGAGGGCAGTGGAGGCGACGATCTCTGCTGTGTGCTGGTGTTCCAGGCACTGGCTCACCGGTCTCTGTACGATGTATTCGCAAGTGACCGACCAGGCCGATGCGTGAGGTTAATGTGCGGTCGCATTGAGTACAGCTTAGGAGAGATTTCCCATCGCTGATGGTGGTGGTGGTGGTGGTGGTGGTGGTGGAGGTAGTGAAGGCG
The DNA here is from genome assembly GCA_017591395.1 of Schistocephalus solidus. Taxonomy (NCBI): domain Eukaryota; kingdom Metazoa; phylum Platyhelminthes; class Cestoda; order Diphyllobothriidea; family Diphyllobothriidae; genus Schistocephalus; species Schistocephalus solidus. Next base: position 137,890 of record WEDG01007661.1, on the reverse strand, counting down.
AAGGCGGTGGTGGTTGCGGTGGTGGGGGTAGCAGGCGATGAGTAGATGGATGTGGTCTCTATGATGGTGGGAGTAATGGAATTGATTCCAGGAGTGAGGGTGGGAGAGTCAGAAGGAGGGTTGGCCGAATTTGACATAGAAATTGGAATTGTCGGATTGTTGGTGCATTGCGTCCCAAGATGTCCAACCAGGCCGATTCGCGCGCGGAAGATGCGTTGACAGCGCGGGCATGTTGGCAGGGCCTGGGCATTGGCGGTGTTGGTCCGGGGCGCTGGTGACTTTCGTGCCGCTCTTTTGGCCTTGGCGGCGGCGATCCGGTTGGCCTCATAGATTGCTGAACCAGTCTTCACTGATCTTCTCCATGCCAGTCTATCCTGGGCGAGGTCCTCCCAGGTTGCCGAGTTGATTTGCACTTGCTTCAGCGATTTCTTCAAAGTGTCCTTGTAGCGTCGTTTTTTACCTCCCTGCCGGCGAGTACCCGTTGCGACATCTCCGTAGAAACGTCGTTTGGGTAGTCGCTCGTCGTCCATTCTTACCAGGTGGCCGCTCCATCGCAGTTGCACTTGCCTCAGCATGGCATGGATGCTGAGGATTCCGGTCCGCTCCAGGACTTCCGTGTCCGGGATCCTGTCTTGCCACCTCAGCTTCAGTATTCTGCGGAGGCAGCTGAGATGAAAGTGATTCAGCTTCCTGGCTTGGTTCGAGTAGACGGTCCAGGTATCCGCTCCGTAAAGGATTGTCGTCAAGACGACGGCCTTGTACATCTTCAGTTTGGTGTTCAGGTGAATTCCTGAACACACACACACACGCATCTACAGATGCACGAGGCGATGCGGACCAACGAGGCACTAGTGCGCTGCGCAAACATAGGTGGTCGTCGCATCAGCCCCTACACACATTGATCTAGCACACTGGTAGGTCACACAAATCGGATCAGCCAGCTTGCATGTGCGCGCTCGGTCAGCAAGCCACCCCTACCCTCGACCAGATTTGTCGGGTCGACAGCTTTACCCATGTCCATGGGGCAGAGCGAGAGGTGTGGCCACGGGCAGAGGAGCAGGGGGCTGTCTGTCTCACGATCCCACCCTGGAAGGGGTCGCATGCATACGGCAGCTCGTTCGGGCGTGTGTTGAAGCACGTGCGCACGCGTAGCTAACGTCCCGTGAACCATATGCAGCCAAGAGGTTTGCTGGGCACGCGTAGTCCCACACGTGTGCACATACAGCTAGAGCTTCTTCCTCTCCTTCGTCTCGTCTGCATCCCGAGGGTGTGCAACAGCAGCAGGCAGCAGCAGCAGCAGCAAATAGGAGGGAAGAGGGGGTAACTCCGCATTTATCAACTGACACCAGCAGGGTGCGTGCGCACCGGCACGGACGCACACCCAATAGCTTCGGAGATCGGTCGCCTCCTGCCTACTGTCAGCCCGAAAACGGCCATAAAAGTCATTGGTTCTGCGGCCCCAGTGATTGATAGTCAAATTCCCGCGTACACGCGCTGCGGAACATAAACTAAACGCGTCCAGCAATACCTCGGGGAACGGCTGTGCCAGCAACAATAACGACATCTCAGGCACCACTCTTAATGCTGCCGTAATTTACCCCCATTTTAATGCTCCTAACGACTTCCAGAAGGCGGAGGCACGCTAAGTGACAAAACACGAGGTTAATAAATTTTCCACCAGTCGTCCTTCATCATCCCTGCCTACGTGCCCACCGGCAACGGAGAATTTGGCTGTAACAAGTGGTAGGGTGCAAAAAAAGCTGGAGAAGACCAGGAAGGAGAGATTGTCAATATTAGAGTATAACTTCGACGAAAATTCCTCCGGACTCAGTGCGCTATCCCAGCTGCGCTGGATTTTCTCCGAGGGGGATGGAAACCGAGGGAGACCTTCATAGGAGAACCGCAAACATCGTAACCGCCTGCACTGGCACCTCACCGACCGCCTTCTCGTTCGCACCCCATCACCTAACGAGTCTAGAGGGAATGCTTGAATCCAGTGCCATCGACCTTCCTTTTCCCCGCTCCAGGAATGAACACCGTCTGGAGGAGAGCAGACTGCACTACTATCAGTCGCCGGTGATTCATCCAGGTCAAGTCACCTGCTACGCCGAGGCATCACCCGATGGTCTACAGAAGATCTCACCAGTGAACTTCAGTAATCAAGGTGACAAGACGCTCCTTAACTTTGAGTCCAGATCACTGGGGACTATGCAGAATGAGTCGGTTAGCACCTTTGAGGGCTGCAGGCGACCTGCACCGGTTGTTAAGATTGAGTACTTTCCGACAGAACGGAATGAGCATCAGGCAGCACTCAACTGTTCCCCACTTTTATCCTGCACAGAGGAGCAGACTGAACTAATTCCTAGAATTAATTGTTTAAAGCGTTCTCCCAATGGCATGGCCATGTCCTCCGGTTTGTACTCATCCCAATTTGTACGCAGTCCTTCCTCCTCCTCCTCCTGTGTAAGACAGCTTGACTACCTTCACACACATATGGATTCATATGTTGCCCCACCCATTCTCTCTCCAGAGCCGCAGGCCTTCGTCAAGATGGCCAACCCGCTTCTGGACGAGCGTCAAGATGCTGACCGGGATAACCTAGCCTATCGGGACAAGATTCACGCTTGTGACCTCACCTCAGGGCTACCTGGCTCGGTAACGGTTGCTGTACCAACGTCAGTGACATTAGCAGCAGCACTCGATCGAAAATCCGCATTGTCCCAGTCGGTGCCATTAACCTACCCGGGAGACTACCAAACGAAAGCGCCTATGCGACCTCAAACCCAGAGCGTGCCTTCCTCCAGAACCTCTCTCACCCAGTCACATCTGTCATCCTCGCCTCAGAAAGCTTCGTTTAGCTCTAATGCGTACGCTGGTCCTCTGGACAGTGAAAGTAGTCCAACTGACGTTTCAAAATTACATAGGGTCTCATCATGCAGCACTGCTAGTGTTGTCGGCCCCCTCGCAATCACCAGTACTCCTAACAACGGCAGTTGTAAAAGCACTGGACCTCTAAACAATAGTGCTAGTACTACAACCGTCGGCATCCCAACCAGCATCCCAACCACCACTGCAGTGATCTATCCCTGGATGAAGCGCGTTCACTCCAAAGGTATGCTACTCTCTTTTATAAAGTTCCTTATCAGTATATATTTGGGCTAGCCGGCATAAATAAGACTTTATGACTTTCCATGAAACTAATTAATAGGGATCTGCCTTCTGATGTACCATTAAGTTTGCAGCAGCAAATTGTAAACGAGCATGGGACCTGTAATTACTTCCGCATGGGGTTCCAAAATGAGTTTCATTGGGTTTTCAGCAACCTTATCTAGGATCTCCAGAAAAGTAGGAGTTTCTTCAAAGTCGACAATTTCCTAGATGTGAGTACAGTTTACCATAATTTCGTGTAATGTCTGCCAATAACTGGCGAACGGTGATGTAGCATAGATTAGGTGCACATCGGCAATACTTGAACGATTTTTAATTCCCGGCGGTATTAGAGGTGAAGAGGAGGTGGTATAGTTAACCAGGAAATACGAAAATTTCTTTGACGAAATCTGAAACCCCAAAAGGAAAATTATGTTGAGGTACCTGACACTCAAATTTTGTAGCTGAGCTGACCAACGGGGGTCCCAGAGTGAAAATTGGATCAAAATATTTTTTCACGTAGAAGGTGTGTTGGGTTAACGTCCTGCTGAGCTGACTAACAGGGGTGCTAGCATATATTGAATCAAAATATCAAAATACATGAGTTAAAAATATTGTTTCCTCAGAAGGTGAGTTGGGTTAGCATCCTGCTGAGCTGACCTACCGGGGTGCCAGAGTGCAAATGAGATCAAAAAGAAGTAATAACCAGCGCTAAACAGCATCAACGCTGAAATTCCTTCGGAAGCCAGCAAAATTTTCACCTCCAGTAGCCTTTGCGAAAATGCGATTCCCGATAAGTGTGGAATTTTGTAGAGGACATAATGACAAAGCATAGTGTTCACTCTTTTCTCAGCACACCTCTACGTCCACATAAATAAGTAAACTAGTCATTAAGGGAATTAGCAGCGAAAGTTGGGAGTAGTGTGGGAGAAGGCCAAGGACATACCATGCTTGAGGGATAAACTGGGTTAGCCTATACTTATGGACGTCCTGTGTGGCGAGATGAAACTTCGGAATGCAACTAACTTCTTAACAGTGAACACTCCTTCATCTTCAGATGGCTTGTTACAACTTAGCTGCTCTTCCTACGTCTCAGTGTGTACTTGTGGATTTGTTGCTGGGCCCCCTAAACGGGCCGCGTGGTAAATGCGCTGGACCAACACGGGGGCCAACTGAGGGTGCGGCAGGCGTTATTATTCTGGGATGTGATCCCATAGCAAATGCCGAACCCGGGAGGTGCCCGTGCTCAACATGGGCACGCGTAGGTGCAGGCTCATGCCGCACCCCACTCTCTCACTCCGTGGGAGATGCTTCATCTGTACCTCAAGGCTTCTTGACTATGTCTTAACACCGGGGCACAGGCGGGTAAGGGAAGAGAGAGAGAGAGAGAGAGTGCGGTAGATGCAGTGCAAGTCTACTATCACTTTAAACTAATTTACGCACAAATCACCACCCTTGCACCACCATGCCATGGAGCATACGGTGGACATCGTGGAACTACGACGATAAAATTGACGAATTTTTTGAACGGAAATTCAGCGTCCGAAAGCAATGCACAAAAACTAGCGTCGAATTTAAAAATAATTTGGATTAGTTTTGGGTGGGCTGTGCGTCTGGAGAACAGTTGGTTTCGTGGCTAGAGTTCATGTAGTCTCGTGATTTTGGGTAATTTCGAGTTCGGTTGACACATATTGGCGGATATTTCCCTGTCCGCTCACCTCACTGTTTTAGCTTTAACCGCTACTTGACAAATTATCTTATTTGTCTGCGTTTGTGTCTCTTATTTTCTCGTTTTCGCAGTCGTATTTACAGCCTGGTAGCCTTCCGAGTAGTCTTGGAAGACTGGATGTCACCTCAAATGGGAACTATCTGCACAATGGAATACGAACTATTTGTATGATTTAAATCTACTATGAACACAAATTTAATTCGTCGAGGTACAAATGATGTCCAAAATTTTATTTAGGGAGTATTTTACAAATAGCGGTATCTTAAACCTGCAACGACATTCATCATGTCGGATTTAGCCTGCTCTACGATGACCTCCTTCCGCTGTGTTCGGTTCGCGGTAGGATCCCCAGCATTGTGAAGCCATTTTCATGCCAGCTTCGCATGCCAAAGACCTCAGGACCGAAATTCAGATTGAAAACCGCGTTCGTTTAATCTTTGTCTAGCCAACTCCACCCCAGCACCAGATATAACCGGGTTCGGGCAAGATGACATCCGGACTTACTTCGCCGTTATGTCCGTGCAGCTCCTAACTCGACCATACTAGTCAGCGAAAGGAGAGAACGCAACTGATGGGTCAAATTTATAGGTGTCGGTTGGAGACAAGATCAGGGAGGTGACTTCAGGGAATAGGGTCCACGGACTAGCAATCCAATTTTTCCACATGGTGTATCTCCTGCAAGTGCAGTGACCATTTCGACTATCCGTTTTAAATGGCTGCCCGCGTGAAAGTATCGCGTACTCATAAATTAATTTTCGGAGTGATCTCGCACCGATTCCAGAAATTTTGACAAAGGTAAACGGAAGGACATCGGTTCTAGTGTTCCCAAATTTGTAGGCCATTTTTGACGCAAGAAAGTCTACTGAGTATGTTGAAAGGGTCGGGCTGCATCGACCACAATATGCCAATCTTTCTTCTTTGACTGCAATTCAGTTTTTCGGTCTTTTAGTGCTTACAGTGGTTATCAAGAGCGTTCTTTTTCCAAGAAATAATCAATGAAATCTCTTCAGTATTGATGTAATTCACTTGCAGTTCGAGGCATCTCTGGCAGTTTTCTGTTTGGCAGCCTATTGTGCACTTTTTCACCCACATTCTGTAAAGATACCGAAAATGCCGGACAGTACTCTCAAAATCGCGCAAGGCTGGACGAACAACCTGGAGTGTATCTTTTTATTAGCTATGCGTGTATCTAGCTGCCTATCACCAAGAGATATTAGTTTTGTTTGACACGGAATGCAAGTGGATGGAAAATCGCAGCTGAAAATTGGTGTGTGGTGTTGGCTCTTGTAGCATTCAGTGCTGCTAATGAATGGGATCAAACAGACCCCTTGTTTACCCAACTGTTGCGGGATATACGCTCAGATCTGGCCGAAGGTCATGTCCTGAGATACAAACGGGACAAGTATGTCTGTGCCCGTTTGATCTCTAGTACGTTGGTATACATCTTAGGAAAAAAGTTGCATCAAATGAATTTGGAGTTTCCAGACTAAAAGCCAATTGACTCTTCAATGAGTTCATGAAATAAGTAGGTATCATGACTCCGGCCACTACATTCTTGCCTCATGGCAGAGAAGGCGGACATGTTGTCAATCTAACACCAGTTTCGGGTATTCGAAGCGAAATGCGCTACGTTACTCCTCACAATCTTCTAGCATTTTTAGCACGAAGATAGGAATAGCTGTACGGGCAAAGGCTAGCTTGGTAAGGTTGCCTTGTATGGCCACCTAAACAGGATACGGGAAAAAGAACTGCCCATAAGGCATGTGGTTTTGCTTCACATTCCAATGAAATTATGTTTGGGATTAACGTGAGGGTTAGGTTTAAGTTTGACATGCAGGTCAGAGTTGGGGTTAGGGTTATGATTAGGCTAAGGGTCAAGGTTATTATCATGTCAGTTGTAGGGTTTAGATTTAAGGTAGGGCTAGGGTTAAGATTAAGGTGAAGGTTGAGTTTAATGTTAGGGTCAGTGTTAGGGTTAAGACACTGGTATATGTGCTCTTCCTTAAATTTACCGTAAGGCCCCCTTTTTAAAGCGGTCAGGGTGGTTCCTATTCCCATCTCCTTTGTAGGCGCCTATACAAGACCTCCCTACTGATAGTGGTTCACCTGAACGTGTAAAATGTTGGAACTCTGCCATTTTGAATTTTTACACAATAGAGTACTCCAGACTATTCACCATGAGTGGTCAATGTCCCATCGACTTTTGTTTGTCGTTTCTTATGCGCTTCCAACTTTAGGTTGCCGCTGTACGACCAACGGAGGGAAGGGGGGACTTTGCCTGAGCCAACCTCAATGTGGGGCCCTTAATTCGCATAGCAAAGGCCAGAGGGCGTGACAAGCAGCTGAAAAAAAAACGAACCGAGTCATGAGTACTTTTTGTCCTCCTTTCCCAACCCTGCCGTCCTTCAAAAGCCGATTTTGCGAGGTTGGAAACGGAGGGAAGTCAGTTTAGATGAAAAAAAATTAGTTAGAACAGGACAGGCGGGGGCCGTTTCAAGCTGGTCAGGGCGGCGAAGGTGTGTCAACAGTCATCACGTTGCGAACAAGCTCACCGCATCTCCTTTGCTATCACCCTCTCAAAACCCACACCGCCGTATGACAATGAGTTTTTTAGGAGGTTGGAGGAGAGTAGCTTCCCATGCGGCTCCTTTGTTCTGATCCCCATCAGCCGTCTGCGAAGTCAGGCGCACGGCGTGCTGCCTCGTCGTATGTGTGGTCTGCTGAGACTTAACGTAAACCGCCGAGGCACCGCTAGCGTGTAGGACTATGTAGCGCTACTGGGATTCAGACGCTCAGGCCCTGAACGCTGATGGCACAAAGCCGTCATCACCTAGCCACACAATTCCAAACTTTCATGTAAGGCCTCTTAAATTAGACAAGGTTAAATAGTACAAAGAACCGCCGCCACTATCAGCAATCGATGTGCCTGATTCCGTAGCACAACTCGTGCCCATCTTGGTCAGACAATCTTCAAAGACCTGATCGGTGGGTTAAAACTGGACCCGCCCGTAATACAGGTGTCATTGCGCCAAACTCCTGGGAAACTATAATTACGTTTATGGGTAGGGTTGGTTTAAAGTTAAGATTGGCGTTTGGGTATGCTAATGCTAAGGTTAGTTCTAAATGTAAGGTAAGTATGTAAAGTAGGACCAATTTAAGACTTGGTTTATGGTTTAGGTTTATGTCAGGGCTACTGTTAGGGTTAGGATACGGGAATATGAACCCTTCCTGGAAGTATGCGCAGAGCCGTCTTGATTACTTGGGCCGGCGTTCCTATTTCTGTGTCCTGTCTAGCGGACCATATAAGTGTTCCTTATCGGTTGGGGCATGTGACTTTATATCCTTCCCCGATTAGCATATTCGTATGTATGACAATGGAGATTAACCAGGTGCTTCAAATAAATTCAACTCCACAGCAATCACCCAGAAGGCTCCAATTTTATGTATGTAGCAGATTTGAATAATTCATCTGACTTAATTGTGAAAAACTCGGAAGCCTCAGAAAGAATTAAAACAGATGCCAGCAAGGGGAAGGCCTTAGTACAGCCAACGCTATAGCCAACTGAGCTACGAAGCCCCAACCGAGAGTCGTGAGTTTGAGCAAACCTGGGTTAAGTTACCCGCCTGGCCTACTGCACCGTATGGAATCCACCAATTCTGATGCAGTAGGCTGACTGCCCAAGCAGGATTTTCCTAGTAAATGGCCTAAGAATTTGCTCCTGAGATTGACAAAACTTGTTAGCTACGATAAATAAACTTAAATTCTGTCAAAACTGGTAGAAAGAGTACTCGTTTAAAGTGCTCCATGTAGTTAAGAAATTTACATAGTTGAGAATTCGTTTGAGGAGCTTCTGAGAACGAGGAGTTTCGTCGATGAACGCTCATTGATTGCTAGCGGAACTCGCTCGTCCCGTCCTGCTTTTGGGCTCACTCTAGAGCTCAGCTTGCAGCCGTACAGTGGCTAGTAGTAGTGAAGGGAGACGAATGACGGTGACAAAGACAAGAGAGAGTGGAATGGCCATTTGTGTCTCATCATCAACCCATCATTTCCAACCCCAGGCGATGTCCCATCCAAGGCTCGAACCCGCGACATGTTGATCGGAAGTCCAGCGCTCTAAGTATTAAGCCACGAACTCGTCATCTTACTGATTTAAGTCGATAATATTAACTCGCTTATAAACGCTCACTGATCGCTAACGGAACTCACTCACCCCGTTCAACATTGGAGCTCAATCTCGAGTCCCGCCAGCAGCCACTCAGCAGCTAGTAGTAGTAAAGACAGACGATCAGGGAAGATTATCATAAATGACGGAAGCCAGTGAAATATAGATGGAATATAATTTAATCAGGAGGTCTGCAAAAATCGGCTTTGTAATCAGCTTAAAAATGGAACCTTGAATATGGTTATAAAGACTTATCCAAAATGATTGGTGCAATTCAATGTATCAGATTTACCTAGCTACAGTATGAACCCTTAAATCTGAATTCAAATATTTTCTGAGGGCTTGGAAATGTCACACTCACAACATTTCCTGTCAAATTAAAACATTGCGTTCAAAAATCTTTTGCTTAAAATGTGCTCGAATAGCTTGAATAACGGCTGCTCAAGGGGATTCCAAATAATTTTTCAGTTTCTATAGAATTCAGCACTTTTTAAGTAGTAAACTTTCTGAACGCGTAAATCAATACGAGTGAGTTTTCCGATGTTTTTTTATTCAGAGTAAACAATTTAAATTGGGACTATATAGAAAAAATTGTTGCAAAGTGGCGTTCTTCAGCTGCTCTGGAGGGGGTTGGGATTGTGATGGGTCGTTCGCCCATTGCCATGTGGCAGTATGCTTGATGATATTTGGTTTTTATAAGGGCTACCATTAAGGCACTAAGATTTCCTTTCGAAATTTGACTTGGCCTTTCGCTACCATTCCATAATTGTCCAGACCATTTCTGGTCGTAGAAAGACCACCTTGCCGACACAATTTACACTTTTTTTTGAAAGTCATTACATGGCAATACAAGGAACACTTTTTTAAAGTCAGTTCCCTTTGGTTTCTGACCACCAGCGATGACTAAATCTGTGAGAACTTCCAGTTTCGACTTCGGTGCCTAACCTCTATCGCTTTATTAGAAAGACGCGGGGATATGAACCCCGGTAATATATGTGACCTTGCTCAAAATTCCGAAAAGATTGCATATTGGCACGAACCCAAAATGCACCCCTAACCCTAACCATAAAACTAATAATAAACTTCCTGCAAATCAGCACAATGCCCTGGGAAGTGAATGGGATTCCTATTTTCATACCTCGCTCTAAAACAATATCTACTGAACTCGCCTCTAATATGTGCATTCCGTCATTAATTGTGGGTCACTCAAAAGGCTAACCTTTCGCGTATATCCACCACACCAAACCGGTGTCTCCTGTTAGATAACCTAAAACTTTTTAGTTGAGGATGTGCTCCACGGTAGAGCACTATCGAAAGCTTTAAGACTATGATTCAAGCCTCAGTGCTAAGACAATTTGGTCGCGATCTGTTTATGCTGATATCAATTTTATCGAAATGTTCACCTATTGGTGATTGAAAACGAACATGGTGAGCATGAGTAGACCAGCTGAAAGGCAAGCATTGTACAACGCATTTGATGCATACATATGCTTGTTACGTAGGTTTTTACACTTCAGCTATTGCCTTTCGGTAGTTTGTTGTTATGCCAAGTGAACACATAAGACACACTTTGAGAATATATGATCTTTATGACGAGCTCGAATTTGTCATTTCCATTATTCTGTTCCATGTGTCCATGCAAGTTTTTAGCTGTATCAATCCACTCTGCATCACAAACGAGGCTTTAATTTTCTAAAGGTTTATATTTATAGACAGTTTATTTAAAAATAATGCCTATCTTAATTATCCGAAACATTTGCAATATTATGTTCTCCCCGTATCCCTTCTCAGGAGCAATTGCGTTACCTCAGATATCACTCATGTGCTCTCAGTCCATAGGATAGCCTCAAACTGTCCGGATGGTGTTCGAATTTTCTCAATATAAACAATGAAATCTTCTTGTAAGTAACCTTTTTTCGGCGTCAACTCGAGTGTGGAGAAGAGAGCTTTGTTATAGATGTTCGATAAGAGGGGAAGATAGGAGGGCTGATTAGAAGAGGACAACCAAATCCTTGGGGGGGGGGGGCAGAGGTTTTCTCTCCTCCGAGGTGAGTCAGCGTCGACATACCTGGCGTATTAATTATTAAGACTGTCGAGCAAACCCTGTAAATCATTAATGCCAACATTCGTTGTCAGAAAGACCAGAAATAAGCAAGTTCCTGTGGACACGGCAGGCTGGGAGCATCAAGGTCTTAGTATGCTGGCGTCGTTTCTTGCCGACAAACGCACAACGCATTTATGTTCTCGGACAGGTGCCTCAGTCGAAGACCCTTTGAACCACCACTGCTAGAGTCGAAAGATATTTTTGGTGTAGGCCGCCGCCGCCTGAACGTACTCTCCCCAGTTTTCATTTACGGTTGGTGGAGTGCTCTTAAGGACAACCAACGCAGGCTAGGAAGGATCGACCGATTTCCTAATCAAAGGCCTATTTTACACGGCTGCTTTTGACAAGAACAAGCTCGCAGGACATCCCTGTTGGTCCAAGTGTAGCTCAATTACCTCTACCTTAACCGCAGCTTAGTTTAGCTCACTGGATTCTGCACAGTGTGGGGGCCTGGTGAATGTGTCCCATGTCAAACCTTGAGTTCGTTTAAAAATAGAGCAGGTGATCACGGCTCGGTTGCCGTTGATCGCTACGATAATTCGGCTATCCAGTTTTCCCTTTATCGTTGTGGTTATCATGTTAGCATGCTCCTATCTGGCTGTTTTCATCTCAAAAGATCCGGGAGGGCTGATTGGGTTACTAGGTGATGTCCATTAGACATTTATGGATGGTTTCACTCTGCTTGACTTTGAGGATAGGTCAGCGTAGTGCGGATGAGCTCGGCAGTGCCTTCTCGTTTTGCTTCTCCAACGTTTCCGTCCTTTATGTTCAATCAGTCGAACCGGAAGGTGTTTGCCTCAGTGCATATTTCTACTATCGAACCCGAGATTAATGCTGGCTAGGGTGATGTTTTGACAAGCAATCCAACACAACGTTGGTGCGCGTGGTTATACTCGAAAAAAACACATAAGACTTTGGGGTATATTGCTGAGTTAGCGTTTTCTCTATTAAATTTATGCAGGTGCAATATACCAATGGCAAAAATTGCATGGATACTTTTCATTTGACAAGGATTGGCGTAAATAATTACTAAAACTTTCAGCTCGATTCCAAACATTCCTGCCCCAAGGAGCTTTGATCACATTTTTGGTAGGTTATTGAGAATTTCTTGAGCATCAAGGGGACATTTACCGACCTGTTTGGTGTTTCTTTTATAATGCGTCTATGAAAAAGTGCATGAAGATGGAAACTCACGCAAGACAGGCAATTGCCTGCACTATTTGTGGTTCCCATAAAACTCTTAATCTTCCCGATCACATTCAACAAGGAGTGGAGCCAAAACCAAAGTGATGGGTCGAATCCCAGCTGACTTGAGTTCAAATCCTACATGCCCATCCCTGGTTGGTGTGTTAATTGTTGATGGAAGACAGAAAGGTGTAATTTAGTCCACTTTTTATTGGCTGCCAACATTGCTCATGTGTTTGGGGTCTTTAATATTAGCCCTGCCTACTAAATGCGCCACGTGGTAGATGCACTGGACCAACACGGGACCAAATCAGGATGAGACAAGCGTTATTATTAAATGGGATGAGGTCCTATAACAAATGTCGAATATGAGGGGATGCGCGCGACCAGCAGGTGCAGGCTCATGCCGCACCCCGTTCTTCGTTGGTTAACTTTTCAAAATAGCTTGTATTCTCTATGCATATGGACAGACTTCCTAAGACATTTATGACAAAGTGTCCAAAATGCACTGCATTTTTGTAGTTCAGGGATCCGAAACATGCACCAAGTTTACCATCCTATCTAATTAATAAATTTTTGACTTTCTCAGTTGAGACAATGTAATTAATCCTGACTGGACGCATAGTAACTTAAGCTCCCTTTTGCGTAGGTATTTTACCAGAGTCACATAATTAGTGCCGGAAACCTTCTGTGCTCCTGATATCTAGCAATTATTTTACATGGCAAATGACTTACCTCTATAATCGAATAGACCAGATATATTTCGCTGATTGTCTGCTGTATAAATAAATAAGTTCGGTGTATTCCCTGTAATATCATCTTAACTCTGGCATTTGATCCAGAAAACCAGAGTGTAAATGTTGGGGCAAATACCGGGTAACTAAAAGCCTCGAAGGTGCGGTATACAATGGCAGGGGATCTCCAGAAACATGTCTCGAAATTGATTACATATCATGGACATTATGCGATTGTTCAGTTAAAACTGAGGTTTTTGCCCTCCAGTGTATATATATATATATATATATATATATATATATATATATATATATATATATATATATACATATATATAGGGTAAATAATTTCTGAAATTATTAAGTGCAGGACATGGAGTCAGGTGATTCGGACATGACTTTTTAGGGTCAGACCCGAAATTTCAATGAACATTTGGGTCGAAGACAATCAACCACTGTGGAATAACCACGTAATGCCCATTCTACAAACAAGTAGTACTACAAGTAGTATGAATCTTATATGGCAAAGACGTTATACCGTACTTCCGACATTGATACTAGCTAAAAGCCCAGACACGTGTTTCGCCGATGTTTCTGCTGCTGTGGGACACAGCAACGAGGGGTTCGGCTCCTCAGTGGGTCCCCAGCGTTCTCTATGCGGTTTCTGGTATATGGACTCCAGAGAATAATCGGGTAAATAATTTCTGAAATTATTAAGTGCAGGACATGGAGTTAGGTGATTCGGACATGACTTTTAAGGGTCACATCCGAAATTTCAATGAACATTTGGGTCGAAGACAATCAACCACTGTGGAATAACCACGTAATGCCCATTCTACAAACAAGTAGTACTACAAGTAGTATGAATCTTATATGGCAAAGACGTTATACCGTACTTCCGACATTGATACTAGCTAAAAGCCCAGACACGTGTTTCGCCGATGTTTCTGCTGCTGTGGGACACAGCAACGAGGGGTTCGGCTCCTCAGTGGGTCCCCCAGCGTTCTCTATGCGGTTTCTGGTATATGGACTCCAGAGAATAATCGGGTAAATAATTTCTGAAATTATTAAGTGCAGGACATGGAGTCAGGTGATTCGGACATGACTTTTAAGGGTCACATCCGAAATTTCAATGAACATTTGGGTCGAAGACAATCAACCACTGTGGAATAACCACGTAATGCCCATTCTACAAACAAGTAGTACTACAAGTAGTATGAATCTTATATGGCAAAGACGTTATACCGTACTTCCGACATTGATACTAGCTAAAAGCCCAGACACGTGTTTCGCCGATGTTTCTGCTGCTGTGTGACACAGCAACGAGGGGTTCGGCTCCTCAGTGGGTCCCCAGCGTTCTCTATGCGGTTTCTGGTATATGGACTCCAGAGAATAATCGGGTAAATAATTTCTGAAATTATTAAGTGCAGGACATGGAGTCAGGTGATTCGGACATGACTTTTAAGGGTCACATCCCGAAATTTCAATGAACATTTGGGTCGAAGACAATCAACCACTGTGGAATAACCACGTAATGCCCATTCTACAAACAAGTAGTACTACAAGTAGTATGAATCTTATATGGCAAAGACGTTATACCGTACTTCCGACATTGATACTAGCTAAAAGCCCAGACACGTGTTTCGCCGATGTTTCTGCTGCTGTGGGACACAGCAACGAGGGGTTCGGCTCCTCAGTGGGTCCCCCAGCGTTCTCTATGCGGTTTCTGGTATATGGACTCCAGAGAATAATCGGGTAAATAATTTCTGAAATTATTAAGTGCAGGACATGGAGTCAGGTGATTCGGACATGACTTTTAAGGGTCACATCCCGAAATTTCAATGAACATTTGGGTCGAAGACAATCAACCACTGTGGAATAACCACGTAATGCCCATTCTACAAACAAGTAGTACTACAAGTAGTATGAATCTTATATGGCAAAGACGTTATACCGTACTTCCGACATTGATACTAGCTAAAAGCCCAGACACGTGTTTCGCCGATGTTTCTGCTGCTGTGTGACACAGCAAGGAGGGGTTCGGCTCCTCAGTGGGTCCCCCAGCGTTCTCTATGCGGTTTCTGGTATATGGACTCCAGAGAATAATCGGGTAAATAATTTCTGAAATTATTAAGTGCAGGACATGGAGTCAGGTGATTCGGACATGACTTTTTTAAGGGTCACATCCGAAATTTCAATGAACATTTGGGTCGAAGACAATCAACCACTGTGGAATAACCACGTAATGCCCATTCTACAAACAAGTAGTACTACAAGTAGTATGAATCTTATATGGCAAAGACATTATACCGTACTTCCGACATTGATACTAGCTAAAAGCCCAGACACGTGTTTCGCCGATGTTTCTGCTGCTGTGTGACACAGCAACGAGGGGTTCGGCTCCTCAGTGGGTCCCCCAGCGTTCTCTATGCGGTTTCTGGTATATGGAATCCAGAGAATAATCGGGTAAATAATTTCTGAAATTATTAAGTGCAGGACATGGAGTCAGGTGCTTCGGACATGACTTTTTAGGAGGTGCCACACTTGGGATTGGGTATGACTGGCTGATGACGGCTAATAAGCCAGAAACGGCAATTCCGGTCTCCCTTGTCTTTGTCGGTTCCACATTATCAACATATGCTACACGTCGCTATGCGACCACCTGTGAGGGCTCTAGTCTAAGTTCTAAGGCACAACGGAACATACATGTTCCTTAAGCAGATCGGTGAGCCACACACTATCATCATATTCATGATCGCAACCGACAAAATAGCGAGCCCGTGGCTCAATGGTAGAGCATTCGACTCAATTACCAAAGGTCACGGGTTCAAATCCCAGGTGTGCCACACTTGGGATTGGGTATGACTGGCTGATGACGGCTAATAAGCCAGAAATGGCCATTCCGGTCTCCCTTGTCTTTGTCGGTTCCACATTATCAACATATGCCACACGTCGCTATGCGACCGCCTGTGAGGGCCCTAGTCTGAATTCCAGGGCACAACGGAACGTAAATGTTCCTTAAGCAGATCGGTGAGCCACACACTATCATATATATATATATATATATATATATATATATATATATATATATATGCGAGGCCCAGGCAATTGGATAGAATTCGGCAAGGCGATTTCTGGGACCAGACTTTTATTCATCTGACGCTTCGAACTCTCCCGCGAGCCCATCATCAAGGAATAAGAGATTGTACAATGCAATGCATATTTAACTCACCTCTATCGGGTATGATCTTCGGCTGCCTCATTGATTTGTTCACACAGGGTCTGCTAAGCAGCTGGCAGATCGATATAGCTATTAATTGCGTTCTCGGTTGAGTGCCACACTTTTGGCAGCAGGCGTGAATTTCGGCATTCCGACTGGCGCAATATTCGCACCCACTCGAAGTCTAAGCCGTGCCCTGGCGAGGACGCGTAGGCGGCTACCAAGGAAAGCTTATCCTTCCATCTCTCAGCGAACTAGCGCTCGTGCAATTTCGAACGAGAGTCTACATGAGAGTTCGAAACGTAGGATTAATAAATACCTCGTCCCAACTATATTACTATCTCAAAAATACTATTTTGAGTCCGTGCTTTCATTTCTGATGAAACCCTGACCTCACTTATTGTCGCTTGTCATGTATATCTGAACCCCTATTAGGTGTATCTTTCGATTGCGACCCACCTCTGGATACTATACTAAAAGCACAATTAAAGCGGAATAGCTGATATATTCTACCATTTCCCGCAATAAATCGGAAGTGATAATAACGACTGACCACGTTTCTTGGCTTTGCCCGCGTACGAAATTGCAAATTTTCGTGAATGTTACTGCACGTCCCACTTATAAATAATGAATACAGTTAAAGTATTTGAACGAGCAGCCATCATTCAGGCTTTTCTGACCCCTTCCTTTGAACACATCCTGAGGATCTACCCCGTCTGTGGGAAACCTTTTCAATCGACGCAAATACAGAGACTCGGTCCTCACGGTCAGGCTTTCCTGTTGCATGCAGTCTAAAATCCACGTCATATTAAGTTAGCCGACGAAAGTACGAGCGAAGTCCGGAGGGCATCGTTTGATAGGCACGCGGTGGGTGGCGCGCATCAGACGAGGGCGAATGCATGGTTGGTCATTGTGTCCAAGCTCAGCTTCGGATTCCAGCCCTCGTCTTGCACTAGAACATGTTGAAGGTTGGAATTGAATGAAGTCTGTAAGCAGTAAATCGCCCTCACTTTAATCCATTCAAAGTGCAAACCATCACCGCTTCTGCGTAGCGATGGTCTTTGTTGAATCTGACGAGAGGACTCCCATGCGTAGCCCTATGCACTTAGACATGCGCACAAGTTTACTCAATGTATCCTCTTCTTTGTTCTTTCCAAGCATCCCTATAGACCTTCACTCAGATATTCCGACGAAATTGTGTTTCATACATTTGTGTCGGTAGTGACTTTGATTAGCAACCAGCAGTGATATCTGATGTATTTTACACACACAAGTCTACAAAAGCCCTCATATCTTTGCTATTTTTATGGCTCGACACGTAACTATGAGAACATATTCCGTATTGCTGCACACTTTCAGTGGTAGTAATGATGCTCGTGACTTCAATAGCAGATGGTCTTCTTATTTTACTCCATTTCACGCCCTAGGTCGTGAACAAGTTAGCGGGAGCCCTCTGACAGCCTGGAGTAATTTTGCCGATACAAGCAAAAATGCCAGTCTCAGGAAATAATTGAGAGAAGGAATATTCTGGAGGAGTACTCTTCTGAAGAATAACCTTGTCCAGTGTGAGCAGCTCACTACCGGTTCTCGTCTGAATAACCAAATGACATCAGATGGCGTCCACTCACCAGCTTGGCGTGCGTGTCTAGATCCGCATTTTCGACAAATCTAGAACTTCGTTGATAATTGGGTTACAAGCAGGCGCATCTATTAAAGGTCCGAGAGAAAGGAGCTTTATTCCGTCCGAAATAATATTTCAGGGTTTAAACAACTGGTATTCCCTCTTACTATATCTTCAAGTCATTTAGGATTTTGAAAATAACAAAGTCAATATAAGCAGAACCTCCTGTCTGACATTAGAAAGCGCAGTCTTTTACGCAATCAATATAGGGGACGGAAAGCCTGGCGCAGACAAATACATGAAATCCCACGCGGGCCTCGTGTATGGAGCATTGAGGATTCGAGGCTCCATCTCCCTTTCATCGTTTGCTTCGAATCTCCTTCCATACTTCCTTGTCCTGACGAAATTTTTCAACATATTTTGCTCTTTCACAGCTTAGCACTGAAATTGCAGTTCTTTGAAGCTAGAGGGCGTTAGTTTTTCCTATAAAGAAAACCTTTGTTTTGACAGGAACACTGTTAGTCCCAGCCGTAGAGGCGAAGACTGTTCTGTCTCACTCTAAGAAGTAATCAATGGGCCTGTTGACAAATTCTGGATTGCGTTGGTCAATAAATCCTAACGGATGAAGGCTCTAGATCAAATTTTTCTGACATCAAAACTTTAAATACATAGGGCACTAAAGGCATTTTGGGCACCGACACTGTGAACGTCTTCCCATAAATTTGAGGCTGTGTATATCTTCTGGGAATCCTCCTATTCATGCGTGGATAATCCTTGATGGACAAAATTTTGCGAAGTAAATTTCATGAAGGTTTTGCAATTCCACATCTTGGTGAAGCTAGGAATGAATTTGACCGCAAAAACAACCGCTGGTTATAAGGCGTACGTGAGCTGTCGCAAGCAGCGAGCCTTTAGGAGCTAAGCCTCGGCGTCTTTACTTTGCCACGGAAACTTCGTCCGAGTATATCCTTTCAACCGAAAAGATATTTATTTTTTCACATTCGTCGGTGAAAGCTCTTCCGCTGTTACTATTGGCCTTTAACCTGTTCCATCTGTTTTTCCCAAAGTGAGGATTTTATAAGCCTAACCTGGCATTTACGTTTCCAATCTCATAGTCAGCGAACAGGTTCGGAGGTCAAAGACTTATTGAAGACTTTACAAAAACAATGGGCATATAATCGAACAAAGCGGGTAAAGTAAGATTTAAGTTTTTATTGTTGCTAAACTTAAATCATTCCTAATCTTAATTCAATATTTACTTCAGTGTGTACAACGAAACATGACTAATCGCAGACTTAATTAACGGCCAGGAGATTGGGGGTTTTCAGTGATTAATTAACCAGTGATAATGGACTGACAACGGTTTTTAAAATTGCATATCGGATTTCTGTGATGTGCTTCTCTGCACTGTGAACCTGCTTACATGTCCTGTGTTGGTCACTACTTCTCAACGAGGTTTCCACTTGAGTAGTATTGAGTTGAAGGGGTGAGGGGAAGAACATTCTAGCTCTCTTGTTGAGACTGTTATATTAGAGTTATTTGTATTTCAATTTCATTTGAGTCAAGAGTTTTCAATTACTCACGCTCTATTTTATCGAAAAATTTCAGCCTAAAATCTAATTAAATTTATTGTTCTTTCTTAAGCCCTTGTCCGAGTGATGAGACAAAAGCTTGTAGTCCAGAAGACTAACTGCGCTATCTTCCACTGTACAACCTCAGTAAAGCAGTTCCCGCGACCAATAAAATTTAACTTTTAATAAAAATATCTTCTAGTGAGGTCACTCTGGGAAACGATCCTTTCCCTCGTCTAACTCAGATTTCGAGTGGATGGCTTCCCTTGTCAACATTTACCCTTTGTGTTGCTATATCTGGAACATCCTTTTGCATTCCTCATAGTAACTAGTTAAAACAGGTCCTTCCGTGCGCTGATATCAGGATGGCTAGCATTCACACATCTTCTGACGAAAACATGCATTTTTGACTAGATTATATAGTTCAAGCCTCTTTTGAACTAAGTGAGGTTGTTGTTAAATAAAATAACCCCGAAGTTTGATAAAAAGACTGTCAAAGATCATGATTTTTGATTGAAACAAAAGGTTGCAAGACTGCTGTCCTCAACTCGCTGCCAAAAGCCGATTGGGAATTTCAATCGGGGTTTTGAATTGCACATATATCCCCTTAGTATTAAAATCATGTTCATATTCAAATGTTTAATAAAGAGAAGTAAAGAAATGGGTCAATTATTTAAAGCACCTATTTGCTCGTTGACTATCGCAAATGTCAGACCAGCGTTAAAATTGAAAAGGATAGGGAAAAATATTTGATGTTTCATGGGTTCTCTTGTTTTTTTCGAACCCCCATAAAACCTCTGAAGATGACTACGTGAGGGGAAATTTAACCCATTTTTATGAGTTCTGCTCTGTTCATTAATATGGATATGAGATTCTGCCTTTTAGTGAAATGTCCTTTCTGAAAAATCAAGTCAAATTACATTAAATTTTCGTACAAAGTTGTGTAAATTCAGATGAAACTTCAGCGATTACTCCCATCTTGAGTGCATTTAGTGATCGCCTCACAAGTGGAAAATGTATGCACTTGCTATTTTCCCCAAGGTTCTGCGTAAAGAAACATAAAGGTAATACATGGACTCGGCATTCTGATCTGCCATAAAACTGAGTGACTAGGGGAGACATTGATCTCCCCAATCGTTCACAAATTTTGGACTATCTCCACGTTTACGTAAATTTTGGACTATCTCCACGTTTACTTAACCGTCTTGCAAAAGGCGTCAGTCGGGGTAACCTTCCATTTTCTTGTTTTTCTGGAGTATTTCCAGACACTTCGTTTCACTAAAGTACGGACAAATTTATGTGGTCTTAAAATGCCTTTGGGTGCATTTATCGGCAGAAGAGCAATTAGAAAAATCCAAGCAACAATTGGTAAACAGATGTGGCTCTACTCTAAACAAAAATTAGTTCAAAATGAAATAAAAGTTAAGAATAATGTTGCAAGTTTTTCTGGTACATCGCTTTAGTGTTTCCTCTAGATATATATTAGGAAGGTCGTTGACTGCCACTTGTGAGGGAGTTAATGGTAGTATTCGAAAACCAGTTGAGGAAAAATTCAAATGCCCATGAATACTCTGAGATCATTTCATTCACAAGTCCTGCGTATATTTTGTTTATTAAAAACGATACATGCTGTAGAATAGTACTGGCCTCTCCCTATTGCAGTATTGGGGTAATACTCATGTTCCTTTTTCGGGAAATTATCATCGATGCGATTGCTGGACTGCAGTGCTTCCCAATAAATGCGCTGTTTTCTAGTTAAAACACTGGCTGAGAAACTTATGCTTGTTAAAAAATCCGCAAACATGAGCCTGCACTACTCTTTTCGAAATTCACCTAAAGGTTCGCAGAAATGATGATTCACAGTTCACGGGATTCTCTTATCCCACCTGCTCTATTTATTCAGATGATAAGGAAAAAATTACTACTCTTACATCTAGTTGTATCTTGTACTCTATTTCTATTTTATCAAACTATTTGTTTTAAGTGGTACCAATTTGTAAATAAATGCAAATGAAGGCTAGAAAAACCAGATACCCGTTTATGTGCTTGAAGCTTTCAATGTACGAAATCCCAATTTTCGGTTTAGGGATTTCCAAATTAGCCCAACGTAGCCCGTGATTCCCTGAAATCGAATGTCTGAATCAGGGGCTCATGGTACAATCGAAGGAAGTTACATGGGTATCTCTATGCGTGCATAGACGCATAGAGATTGTTGCATCCAGTAAGTCGCCTTATGAAAACCGTCCTAGACCACTGATCCCTTTCTTTCAGTTTATTGCAGCAGCAGTGGCAGACCCTTTCCGTTTTATTTCCGGTGACCCGTCAACATAGCTTGTCAGACACACGCAAGAGCCATCCACGCAAATTTGTGTATTCAAGTGAATTCTGTATGCGTGGTCGCTAGAAGGCAGCGGTTGACAGGATTTTGTCAGAAATCATACCCGTGGTTTTGCACTCACGAAGGACGTTTGGGCTCAGCTTAGTACTCTATGCTTTCTCGTACCTCAGAATTGCGCACTTCAAGGTGTACAAAATGCATGTTAGAAGTTAGTACTCCAGCATCTTTCGTTGTAGCCAGAGAAAGTGACAAAGAGCATAAAGGGTGTTGCAAACCATAGTGCCAAATAGTGTGCAGGTCAACCTATAATTGAGAGCTTCGGTCGCAGCAACTATCTTTTATCATGCGCCAGGGCTTACTGGGAGCAATAAAGATTTTTATGGCAGTTTTAATGTCCAAAACTATGAGCAGATCGGAAGCAGTTTCAAAACTATCATGACGTTTAGAAAGAACGTCAGTCAATCTGGCTGTTTAGATCGTGCTCTTTCTGCTCAACTCTACCACAGCCGTCGATAATGTAATGTCCATATTCTGTTTGGACAATAAGTGAAACGTTTTAGACATAAAGGAAACCCAATTATTTCAAGAAAATGAAATAAAGAGTGACTACCACATTGTTGTAAAATGTTAGCGTTTTCGGTAGCATGAAGGTGACATCAATGATTGCCTCCTAGGTATAGCCACTGTAGTACCTTTCTTTACCGAAATTCTGGACTTGTGAACAAAGGCACAACTCTTCTTCATAATTAATTGGACCGGCAACTCGACTGAAATACTTACGCGTTTTTACATTTTACTATATATTTCATTGGTAATGCTTAAAGACGTCTTTAAGTTTTATTCTTTGATCCTTGATTTGCTTAAATGATTGGCCCTAGAGGTACTGACCTTGAGCGTCCTCTCACTGCTTTCTACGGAGGGAGCGTGCATGCGTTTCGAATGTTCCCACCCCCCACCACTCGTGTTTTGCTTACCATTGCGTACCTCTCCTGATAGCAGTATTGTGATGATGCAATTTAGTGCGGCTTCCGAAACACAACTTACGAACTTTTAAAATGTAACATGTTCGTAATCTTTGCTGGCTGGATGACATGGGCTCATTTCTGGCTGGGTTGTACAGAGACAACCCTTTTCTTGCACTATATCCCTGTAAAAAAGACCACCTACCATGAAAAGATTAAAGGAATGCCCAACGTGAAAACGAGAAATCACAGTAAAGTCCCTTCGGCGAACAGGAGGCGCATTTTGAGGTCCGCCTGAGCGACTAAACCTAAGGAATGTTTACGACCTCTTCCCAACCAGAGACCGAGTTTACAGCTGTGGATGTGGTAGAATAAATGGTAAGTCTAAGTCAACAAAGTTCACCTTGATTGCATAGACTCCTCTCATCATGGAGGTCAATCTAAGACCATGAGCAACATTTACTTACCTATGTGCCAGCCCGTCTCGGTTTACCATGTGCATTCGACCTTTTACGCAACATAAAAACACATGTGTTGATTTTTCATTGTGAGGCGTAAGATCCAGACAGAAATGTTTCAGCTCGGTTATGCATTTTTCCATGTCCATCTACAAAGCGGATTTATATTTTTCAAAATTGCAACTTTAAGTACATGGTCATTGTGTAGAAGAGGGCATAAACTTGAGCAAAACCCCATGCAAATACTCAAATTGTCTCATCCTAGTTCGTTGGAAGCCTGGTTCATTTACTCAGGCTTCACGCAGTGTAAAATTCATTGATGCCATCAGTATAAACATTGAATCTCTTCGGTTTGTAAGGATTTGACGTGGAGAGTATTTGCTCTCGCTTGCCGTTGGTAGCCATTAATGGACGTTTTGTTTCCATTGTCCAGTGTTATGTCCGCGTAGAAAAATCCAGTAGGGCTACAGGTAACGATTAATCATATTACCTCAGGTACTCTTCTGTCACGTCCACATCTGAAATCCCCTCCTTCAGATCTTTGTTATTCTTTCATCAGAATCTGCACCATTGTCGTCTCTATGACCCCTAAAGGAGACTTCATACAGAAACCCAACAGTTCCAGTTGTTTAACGTCCGTTGCTGGCGAAGTTTCTTCTTAGAAACTTAACTAATCTATTTGCAAAAGGGCTATTTGAAACAATCGGACCATGTGGGGGTAAAAACAGTTGGGGGTTGCTTTGTGCTTAAACCACTACTGGATAAAATCCCTATATCGCGTGATTCTAACGTGAGGATAGAATACGTGGTAGAGTAATTGACTGCATACACAATTGACTTGAGGAGGAGTCAGATGGGTTGCACCAGTTGGCTGCGTTTATGTCTTCCATATTTTTACATTTTTAACTTGTACTCGTATGTACGCGTGTTTATGAAAGGAGGACACTGTATATTTATACAGGTTTAAATGACAGTCTATTCAGTGGCACGAATAATTTGGTTTCAACAATCTAACTATCATCAATCATCAGTATGCCTATTTGCGTTGCTTCCTCTTCTTCATACGCGATTGGTCAGAGGACAACCTGAACAACCTGCTTATAAGCTCCACTCTTTTAAGACAAGTGAAGACTTCTTTTTTCAAATTTCACTAATTTACTTGCCTCGATGTAAATGACGATATGAACTTAAGAATAATTACGTGGCAGTGCTCACTATCACTTCAAGCTAAAATTAGAGCGTCTGATGCCCCTGCTTCAGTGAAGAATAAACAGAATACTTTTTTATAAAAAAAGACCTCTTTCAAAAATTATAAATTCCTGCAAATGCTTTCTTTAGAAAACCTAGTAAAAGTTGGGTTCCTAGCAATGGTAAGGATACCTTGGATGACCACCTGAACAGGACACGGGAATAGGAACCGCCCACAATACATGTAACTGCACCAAAATTCCGGAGAAATTAATTTTACGATTAACATACGGGTTGGGGTTAGGTTTAAGGTTAGGTTTAGATTTGGGGTTAAGATAAGAGTCCGGGTTAGGGTCCGAATTGTGCTCAGGGTTACCATTTGGATTCGTTTTAAATGTAGGGTTTAGGTTACTGTTAGGTTTTATTTTAGCGTTAAAACATGGCAAAATTTACTCCTCTGAAATATACCGCAAAGCCACTTAGGTAAAGTGGCCGGGGCGTTCTTATTCCCGTGTCCTGATTAGGCGGCAGTACAGGGCATCTTTACTCTGGCAAGTTTTTATTAAAGCCTATGAATGCATTTGCAATCGATGAGATTGAAATTTTCACCCATGTAATTTAAAAAATATTTCTGCTTCTCCGGACAATATGTTTGCCCTCATTGTATCCAAATGAACACGCACATTTCCCATATGTGGTTAGGTCTCGTCAACGCAGGGCAGGAAGAAACCCAAGGGTTAATACTTTCAGCTCACTCACCTGTAAGGAATTGCCCCCATTATTAAGAGATCTCATAGCATTTCAAGAAAGCAAAAATGTTGCGTACTGGCAATTTGCTAAATGCTTGATTCAGGGTTCGTGTGGAGTAGCATAAGAGACTGGTTTTGAATCTTTTCTGACGTGCTTCGTCACATCTAGCCATCTGCCCTCGAGTGAGAAAATGCACGTACTTATCAAACACCTTATCCCACCGCAGGTCACACTCCTTCCTTCTGCCTTCCTGTTTATTACCACACCCCCTTTCATTGCTGGAATGTTGATGTCTAAGACTTGCAAAAAGAGTAAGCCAGAGGGGCAACTCAACACCCTAGGTGGCAAAAAATGTCTTGAAGTCAGAAAGAACCGAACCTACCGCAACTGTAGTCAAATGAGACCACCCACAGCAATTTCCCCAGCTTAGGCCTAGCAGGTAGACTGAGTGCGCTCAGCGTGTGCTCAGCTTGATGCCTGTGTTGCGTGAGTGTGTGGGTGTGTGTTGTGTGTGTGTGTGTGTGTGTGTTTGTTTGTGTGGTGGAGGGTGCTGAGCCGACAAATCGGAGTCGGCACGCTCACACAATGGTCGGCGGAAGCTGTACGCTCGCTTCCGCCCGCCACACCTACCGCCGCCAGAGCCTAGCGTTTGACTAACTGTCAATAGACGCTCGCTATGAGCGTGGCGCAAGCCACGGACGTTTGCGCCTCAAATGTGTCCAAGGTCTGTCGTGCCACCCCGGGCCTTGTATTTTCCGACATGGGCCCCTCTGCTGGCCTGGGCTGGGTCCGTTTTCGCCTAAACAGGGCGCCTGTGTCGGGGTGCCTTGGCGCCCGGAAACTCCAGTGTCGTCCGTCCCCTTGGACAGGGGCCTTGCGTGCGTCTATGGCGTACAACAGAACGCCAGAGGGGGGCCGCCTCATATACAACTCGCTTTGTGTCTGCGTGTTTCAACCAGAGGCAGATTACTTCGTTGTTTCCGACGTTGTTTTCCAGGCCTAGAGGCGACTGAGGGATCAGATGGCTGCTTACTATTCGGCACTCCTGCTTCCTTATAATTAGCCATCGTCCGAACTGCTAATCCGACGGGCTTCGGTAGAGGGAATGACTTTACCCGCCGCTGCCGTCATCCCCTTCCCCAAAAGTTATCAACGTTTGATTGGATTTCAGTGAGTAGCATGTTATCTTGTGGCGGCAACGCCTGCTAACACCCTTCTAGACACACATGGTTTGCTCACCGTGCTGTCAGCTTTTCTATTTCCTGGAGCAGGATGCAAAGCAATCGTTTGTGCCGAGTACTGAAAAATATTGATAAGTCGGCTCCCTTTTCTTTCATTCAAAGCTGCGATTAAATTTTGAGGGGATACAGCAGCTAAAAAACTGGGAGCCTTCAGTTCATATTCATTTACTCAATGATAAGATTTTCAACAGCCCAAATCGGTTGTCCTCCTTGGAGTAGGTGCTCACACTATGAACATTGTCATTTTTGTGGTGCTTTTGTATTTTAAAACTCATGAGACAATGCCTCTCTTAAGGACAAGGTTGCTCATGTGCTACAGATTGTAGCCCCTGGAGCCGATTCAAGTAATTCAACCATATTGAGAACCGGCGGCTTTCACTTCTGACCAAAGGAAGTAGCAACGGCCAAAATTCACAGTCCTGAATTGCTTTAAATGTCATTTCATGACATTTGGAAAACCTTATGTGAACAGTTTCCAGATGTGCGCAATCGCACATGAGCCTATTTACCTGGCTGTTGCGAATTTTCGTTCCCTTCTAAAGTCGCAACAAAGAAATTTGATCTCAGTTGCTCAGTGGCTCACTTAGACAGGATCGAGCGATGAGCCCTAGGATGGCGAAAACAGCTTTGAGGTGGCACACACATTATAACTTTGTTCAACATTATGAAATTCTGACTCAAATGTCAGTTCCTTGACTCATAGCCGTCTATATTGCCCTTCCAAGGTCATCGATAAGCTTTTCACAGTTTCTCCTGTTTGTCTCGACGACGACCTACAGAACGCATACTCGCGCCTTTGTTGACCGTAAACACCAGGGCACACAAAAGTGCAGTCTATAGAAGCTGCGGGAAGTGCATCCATCTGACGACAAGGAGTAGTATTTTGATCTAGCCTTCATGCCTTAAGGCTGAAATTTGCCTGGATGCAAAGAGGTAGGCTCAGACAGTAAATTTTGTAAGGAGAACAAACTCCGGTACCAGCGGTGCAATCTAGCGGGAACGCTTAGTTATTTACAGCGATATGTTTTTGACCGCTCGGTCCTCTCAATAACGAGTGTCGCTTATATGGATGAGACGGTTGGATGAAGTTAACTTTACTCAGAGGCCTTGCAAATCCTTACATTGAACCCAAGACTCTGTTTTTAATTTCCCTATATAGTGCTATGGAAAATTGATAAATCAACCTTGGCACCGAAATCCAAGTAGCACACCTTTGTTTATGAACTCGACAGATGACGGTTCAGATACTTCGGTGGTGTTCTTTTGTGTTACGTTGAATGGTGAAACAAAGCTGTTGACACATAAAAAACAGGAAACAGTGTAAAAGCTTTTGTTAACAATGGCGTCTATGGCCGCTAACATGTCATCTTGATAAATAATTTTTGCATGAATCCGATTTGGGCCACCTCATAAATACAATAGGCTGTTGGTTGCGTGTCGTATCCTGTTGTGCTTATGTTTATTTTAATTTAATCCCTCTTAATTACCTCGATGTCACCTAGACACGCTATGCTCGATTTTTTTCGATGAAGTTGAACTACCACGGGCGTTAAATGCCTTCAAAGGGTGCATGTATCATGAACCATATGAATGGAGAACGCTGGTTTGCTAATACTTTCCCATTGCCTAAAGCAAAAGAACTTAAACAGCATGGTTCGATTGATCTACGTCGTCCAACGAGCAGCACCCTTTTTCTGACTTCTTCCCCACGCCGTGCGTCAAGCTAGGGGAATCTGCACATTTCCGTATGTATACTAAGCCTCGGTAATTAATTTATGCCTTGCCTAATGTAATTTGTCTACTTCTAAATTTTTCAACGAGGCTGCGTCTTCTGTGGGCTGTCTGGCATGCGCATTTGATCACTAAATAAGACAATAGAAGTCATCTATCCCGCATCTCGGTAAAGGTTAGAATAAGGCCGCATTTGATGTCAAATCCCTGCTTTTGACTGTGGTCTAAACCAGTAATAGCAGTGTGTTAATAGAGGCAAATAGGCACGTTCCAGGAAGAAGTCAAGTGAGTGGATTCGAGTGATAATCCGAAACATCATGCTAATAAAGATCTTGTTATATCGACCGCGTCTCTTTCTTCGCAACAAACAATGACATCTGCCAAGTCTGGGGTGTCGATAGACTGGTGTCAAAATTTATTGTAAATGTTTTCTAGTTTGACGTAAGCCCTATAAAGAGAGTGAGAGAGAGCTGGTTCCGTATAACTCTCAGAACAAACTGTGTGTACGGCAAAATAGTTCTAGGTGTAAATTTGGCAATGTTTATGGTTTAAAATAATCCGCTTTTTGAAGTTTTCCTACATCTAAAGCCCTCCTGTACTCCAACTTTTATCGATATGTGGATTAACAAACTGTGGTCTCTCATCGTGAGCACACACGCAACATTAAACCTTATATTTTTTCTAACTATTTAAGAGGACCGACGATTACTCTATTCGTGTGTATTAATAGAAGCGAAAGGGTGAATTGCAGAAAGTAACGCAGAAGTAGAAGGTGCGATCAATGGAACATGGTGTTTATTGGCCTGACGTTTCGGATTCTCCCTCTAACCCATCATCATCTGTCGAAAACGGGATTTTAGAGCTCAGTATAGGCACTAAAGGTTCCCGTGAACTCTGGCTTATGATCACACCCCGACAAGAGCAAAGAGATAGTACACTTCGAAGTAAATAAAAAGTGATAACTTGTACCCTGGCTCACCTTACCAATTTCGCCAACCTACTCCCGAACGTGACTTGAACTACTTCCTCAGTTGAAACGGAACGCACGCCAATCAATGTCGTTCTCTGTCTTCTGGCTTAACCACTTTGATCAAATCCCGGCCTACTTGGCGTCATGGTGTTGCTTGCTGTAGGCGGATTGTGACTCTGCTCTGTGCGCGATATCGATCCGGTCGTTGTTATTCCTCAGACGAAGTGTCGTGTGTCCAACCAGTGCTCCTATCACGGACTGCGCTTGTAGCTAGAGGAAGCGCCATTCATAGTAATGGACAGCTGAGGGACCCAGTCCAATGTGGCCTTAAAAAGGATAGCCCTGTCGGTGGTGGTGGTAGTAGAAGTAGTAGTGCTTGCAATCCCGACAGGCCCAGGTACATAGACCCGCTGGCACGCACGCAGGCTCGGATGCGCATATAACGCTCGAGAGCTGGAATGTGCGCACGAAAGCTGCCATCCCTTAGGACACTATAAATCCACCACGCAGTGCCTACCTAGAGTTGCGGTTGGTTGTGAATTGTAGAGTTATGTTCGGGAGCTGGGAGGGCGGGAGCTTGGTGCGGGGAGCCTGTCCCACCCCTCCGCTATGGCTGCTCCTTGGGCTGATGATGGAGCATTCAATTGGCGGCCGGTCGATCGCTTACAGACGAGTCATGATGTGAGGTTGTGTGCGCTACCATTAAACCTGAAGACTGTAATAATGCTGATCTAGGTGACATACAACTGTGCAGCTTCAGTAGGGTAATAGACCGGATAAGGCAATTACTTCACAGCCCACCTGGCGAAGGAGCATTCAGTTTCGACGTTGTTGCAGACTTTCTTTGAAAATTATACCCTCAAGAAAGGAGTTCTTTTCAAGGGACCTTTCGGCAACGATTCATGTGATACTGGGTTTAGGAAATTATGACGTTTTAGATTGAGTTCAATTACCCACTGGACGCTTTTTAAATCGAACGAACGAGACAAAAATCAAATGTCCAGTGGGGCTGTAAACATCGAAGAAACGCTTAGCCCTAGAGAACCTGGGTCATACGATTTTGAATTAAATAAATAAAGAGAAATGCCTGGACTCTCAAAAATATCTGGACCATCTGATGTGAAAGCTTTTTACTCCTCTCTCCCTAACTGGTCTACATTTATCATGTCATTTTCCTCAATGATCTGGATAGAAATATCCTCTGAATTGATAGGATTCCGAAATTTGATCTTTTGCGGGGTTTATTAGCAAAAATGCCCCCTGCTATTTAATGGTTCCCATTGCTAAACAGCCTGGCCCGAAAACTGTGGACGTGCTGCACGTGACCAGAGCCGGGAATCGAGCTCAGAGACGATACTGTTTTTCAGCGCATTTTCCCTCAGCAGTGTTCTGCCCTATGGTGCTTCAGCATATGTTTGATGTTCATA
The DNA here is from genome assembly GCA_017591395.1 of Schistocephalus solidus. Classification (NCBI taxonomy): domain Eukaryota; kingdom Metazoa; phylum Platyhelminthes; class Cestoda; order Diphyllobothriidea; family Diphyllobothriidae; genus Schistocephalus; species Schistocephalus solidus. The sequence goes on along the minus strand of WEDG01007661.1, from coordinate 107,351 downwards.
TCATCTAAGGGAACTGAAATAGTCTTTATGTGTTTCATCTCCTTTTTCCCTCACCAGCCTTCAGTACAAAAGTATGGAAAGCTGAAAGTTAGTCGTTGCATGCTCTATGAAAGTTAAAAATGTCCTTGTGTGCAATCTGATACAAGCCGTAAGCCTTCTGCTGCAGATTGTAAATTTTAAATTGCAAACATTCTATAGATTGTAAGGTAAGTTAATGCTTATGACCCAGGTTGGGAACTGGAGAAGAGATCCATAGAACTTTGGGCCATTTTTCCTTCTTCCTGTAAACTCTGGGCTCTCCAGTCACTATTGAGGTGATTTGTAGAATTTTAATTTTCCCCTCTTAGCACTGCAAGAATTTTGCTTGCCTTTTATGACCGCCCAAACAGTACACGGAAATATATATGTGGTGTTGCCCCAAATTCCAAGGAAATTATGTTTAGGATTAAGGTGACGATTAGGATCAGAGTTAGGGTTATGGTCATGATTAGGCTAAGTGTTACGGTTTTTATCGTGTTAACTGTAGGATTTAGGTTTAGAGTACGGCTAGGGTTTAGATTAAGGTGATAGTTTATTTTTCTGTTAAGGTAACTGTTAGCTATAACAAATGGGTATATTTGCTCTTTCTGAAATCTACCGTAACCCTATCTATTTTAAGCGGGCAGGACGATTCCTATTCCCGTGCCACACACGGCATCCCTACCTTTGGCTTGGCAGTGTGAACTGTGTTCGCAGACTGTGTCTGCTGAGAATAAATTAGATATTTTAAGAGCTACGGTTGCATTAGCCAATCCTAATTTAGTTGACTCACGATTGTTTTTCGGAGTCTGTTCACCAACAACGCGTCGGGACATATTCCTCAGTCGTTATCAAGCCACTTTCTGTTGGGCGGGTTCTTTAACCCGCGAACAATAGCCACAAGGAAGAGCGGAGTAGGCGTAGAAAGCCTTGAAGCTTTGAAAACACCTCGCAATAGCCAATCAGCTTCACATTGCCCAAAAACCTGTCGGGTGCCGATTTTAACTGAGGACTTCCTTGGAATTCAACGTTTTCGCTTCTCGGTAGTGCGTTTCTTCAGCCACAACAAAACTGTTTGGCCAAACAAGGGGGTGTTGTTAAGACCGTTCATAGGCAGATTTTAGGCATAAAACCGGACTGTGGATAACGCGCGCAGGCAAGCGGCTACGCCGAAAGGCGGCTGGACGGGTGCGCATGTGCATTCATCCCCAGACGAGATGGTTACAGGTCTGTCTGCTGGCGTCTAAGTGTGTTGAGCAGCCTGCTGCATGCCTCAACCTCTCCGTCTCCTCCCCCATCCCGTAAATTGTTGAAGTGACGTCAAGCCGAGCGGTTGTCTTGTTTCCATGTCCGCGGGTCCTGGCGCATTTACCTATCGGAGGTTGGAACCTGTGCAAGTGTCCAACAGTTTACTAGATAAGGAAACCGAGGTGATTTCCGGCTATGAATAGCTTAGAACTCCAACTTTTCGAAACCTTGTACGGGATCCTCCTCAGGAGATAAACCAAACAGAGAACTCAGGTGGTATTACCTTCAGATCGCGTTAGCCACCGGGCTCAATCTCATCACCAGTCATTCACGAAAGTCGAGCTGTCAGAATGTGGGGCGTTTTGGAATCCACCTTGCACAGCATTCTCGGACACTCATGAATTATTTGGGAGGGAATTTTCGTCGACATCTCTGAGACGCTGGAGTATACTATAACCCTTTGCATCGTCTCCTCCGTCCTTATGCTCACTATCTAGGTAGCATGTTAATATTGTCGGGGCAAGGACTTGAATCCTTTTGAAAACCTACAGAACGCAGGGTAGGTGTCATCAGTTTCGAATGTTAGGCAAATTTTAAGTGGGGTCCTTATAGCAGAACGTATAGGAGGTGGTCACAGGGGTATATTTAATATTTGCTGTAAGGGTCACCAATTGTTAAAGTTTGTTGGTTTCTTGGTAATGATGACTTATATGGCACCCTAAACTGGACTTGGGAATAGAAACACCGGCCGGAGTAATAAAGACCCAATTCCTAAAGTTAGTCCTAACAAACCTTAACCATAGTCTTAATCCTAGCCATAATGCTACACTTAGACAAAACCTTTCCGTTAACACTAACACTAACCCTAACCCTAAACATAATTTTGTCCCTAGCCCTGGTCTCATTCGTAACCCTTATCCTAAACCTAGTCCTAAACTTATCATTTACCCTAAACGTAATCCTACCCTTCATTTACCTCGCGTTCAGCACAAAACCACTTGTATTGGGGGGTTCTTTTTCACGTGTCCTGTTTGGACGGCAATAGAAGTCACCCTTAGCGATCTTTTTACAGTTTACATTGTCATCTAAAAGAAAACTTTAAAAAGGACTTTGCCGAGTCTTGCTTTATAGCGTACCGCGCTCACAGCGATCTAGTTGGCCTGCATCACCTCGATTTCCTGAATGACACCATTGAAACATGCACTGTCCCGTTTGTTGGCTCCTTTTCGGCGTTAACATTAACCGACACAAACATACATATGTACCCAACACGATAGAAAACAGAGTCCGAAAATTAGTTTGCATGAAGTTTACAGTGCAATACGAGTTCAATATCTTGTAAGGTGGATAGCAAGCTTGAGTTTTGGTGAACCAAAATGCACGTTTGCCCAAATGACGATTACATTATTTACTATTTGTATAAAGCGATTGGCAGGAATGGCGTAAGCGGCGTACGATATCTTCCTCAGGTGAAAGTTGGTGCTACCATATGACAGTGCAGTTTAACAACTCGATTTTGTGTAATTTATCGATATTTCGTGTTAAGTTATCAAGCTTAATGATTAACTTGGCTGACCTTAGTAACTGATAATTTGTGCTTACTGTGCCTACAGTGGTCTTTTCTGTCAGTACAACTGGAGGACCTCCTTCATGAACAGTACGGATCTAGTGCTTTTGGGCACGTCCTTGTGTAGGCATCTGCCGAACGGGAAACCTAGTGGAGTGGGAGCAGAGGCGTGAAGTAGAAAACATGGATCGAGCACGTCTAAGAAGTGAGGTGACAGGAAGAGGTGCATTCATGTAGTCAATTAGCCTATAGTTGTTGAACTTCGCCAAGGTGCGTGCACGGCTGAAGGGGGAGGGTGGGTGGGTAACGGTGAGCGTGTTGCCACAATGGCAACGCGGCGATCTTGCTGTGGTCACTGGGGCTGTTTGCTGTACGATGCGAGGTCAAAGGGGCGGATGGCAGGACTGTCAGACACGTGTAGACCGGCGCTCGAGTTCCCCTTAGACTGACGTCTGAGAGGCAAGGAAGGGGAGGTAGCGTTGTCGTTGGAATTTCGGTCGGTCGACCGAAAGGAGGTGCAAGCACGAGATGGGTGATGGTTGGTGGTTCTTCGAAGAGGTGTTTGGTTCCATGACTGCGGAACTCATTATTAATTACCAGGAGACAAACTGCAGCACCTGAAGGGATCGGCTTAGTTGCGCCCGAAAGGATCCACTCTACGCTAAAGCACAGGTCTGACTATGCAGCTATATATATAGCTAGTACCTATGTCGGGAGTATGGTATACCATCTTTGCCAAATACATTTCATACTACTTGTAGTACTACTAGTATGTAGAATGGGCATTACGTGGTTATTACACAGTGGTTGATTGTCTTCAACCCAGATGTTCATTGAAATTTCGGGTCTAACCCTAAAAAGTCATGTCCGGATCACCTGATTCCATGTCCTTCATTAAATAATTTCATAAATTATTCCCCCAATTATTCTCTGGTGTCCATATACCAGAAACCGCATAAGGAACGCTGGGGGACCCACTGAGGATCCGAACCCCTTGTTGCTGCGTCTGGCAGCAGCAGAAACATCGGCGAAACACGTGTCTGGGCTTTTAGCTGGTACCTATGTCGGGAGTACGATATACCATCTTTGCCACATACATTTAATACTACTTGTAGTACTACTTGTTTTTAGAATGGGCATTACGTGGTTATTCCATAGTGGTTGATTGTCTTCGACCCAAAGGTTCATTGAAATTTCGGGTCTGACCCTAAAAAGTCATGTCCGAATCATCTGACTCCATGTCCTGCACTTAATAATTTCAGAAATTATTTCCTTGCTTATTCTCTGGAGTCCATGTACCACAAACCGCAGAGAGAACGCTGGGGGACCCACTGAGGAGCCGAACCCCTCGTTGCTGCGTCACACAGCAGCAGAAACATCGGCAAAACACGTGTCTGGGCTTTTAGCTAGTACCTATGTTGGAAGTACGGTATAATATATGTCCCATAAAAGAGTCATACTACTTTTAGCGCTACTTGTCTGTAAAATGGGCATTACGTGGTTATTACACAGTGGTGGATTGACTTCGACCCAGATTTTCATTGAAATTTCGGGTCTAACCCTAAAAAGTCATGTCCGGATCACCTGATTCCATGTCCTGCATTTAATAATTTCATAAATTATTTCCTCGATTATTCTCTGGTGTCCATATACCAGAAACCACATTGGAAACGCTGGGGGACCCACTAAGGAGCCGAACCCCTTGTTGCTGCGTCTGACAGCAGCAGAAACATCGTCGAAACACGTGTCTGGGCTTTTAGCTGGTACCTATGTCGGGAGTACGATATACCATCTTTGCCACATACATTTAATACTACTTGTAGTACTACTTGTTTGTAGAATGGGAATTACGTGGTTTTTCCAGTGGTTGATTGACTTCGGCCAAAATATTCATTGAAATTTCGAGTCTGACCCTAAAAAGTCATGTCCGAAGCACATGACTCCATGTCCTGCACTTAATAATTTCAGAAATTATTTACCCGATTATTCTCTGGAGTCCATATACCAGAAACCGCATAGAGAACGCTGGGGGACCCACTGAGGAGCCGAACCCCTCGTTGCTGTGTCACACAGCAGCAGAAACATCGGCGAAACACGTGTCTGGGCTTTTAGCTAGTATCTATGTCGGAAGTACGGTATAACGTCTTTGCCATATAAGATTCATACTACTTGTAGTACTACTTGTTTGTAGAATGGGCATTACGTGGTTATTCCACAGTGGTTGATTGTCTTCGACCCAAATGTTCATTGAAATTTCGGGTGTGACCCTAAAAAGTCATGTCCGAAGCACATGACTCCATGTCCTGCACTTAATAATTTCAGAAATTATTTACCCCATATATATATATATATGAGAAGAAGAGGCGATCACGGGAACCATGGTTTTATTGTCCTGAAGTTTCAAAATCAAACAAGATTTCATCGTCGGAGGTAAATTTTTGTACCGCGCCTCACAGTATTTATAGGTGGTAACATTTCGGCTAATACGGGATTACTAAGGTTTTTGAATTTGCGTAGAGGAGGGGCCGGGTTGGGGGTGGAGATTCTCAGTCATCTTGCTGCTTGATGAGCATGGTGGTGTTTCATTCTTGGCGATCATCCTTTGCCTGTTCACTGAGTCCGTGGTGGACTGGGGGAGGGCGGTGATGACTGGTTCTCAATCTGGTCGGGGGCCGGAGTTCGCGCGTTGGCAGTAGTCGTCAGTACCCTCATCGACCGAAGCTGCCGCCCCAGGCTGTTAATCTTGGTTGCGATCGCACCTCCGTGTGTATTCGCCCCTGCCGGATAAGTGGTTGAGCTGGCCGAGGCGATAACTGTTCCTTCGTCGGGTCTGGGTTGTGTTGCAATTGCGTGCGTGTCCGCCATGGACTCACCCATGTTCGGATGCACGTTAGGCCCATGTTCACGTTGGCTCTTTCGATCATTGAGCTGCGTCCGGAGGCTTGGTAGGCCGTAGGAAGCGTCACACAACGATTTATGAGGGTTTGTTCCCGTGTGCCAAGCCTCGATGGTTTCCCTTGCCACGCGGTCACTTCCCCGACCAAGAATTTCAGCATTCTGGAAGGCAAACGTGTGTCCAGAGTCTGCGCAATGGTCCGCCACCAAAGACAGCGGGTCCATTCTTCTTACCGCCCTCATGTGTTCTCCGACCCGGGTTTGCAGACGTTTCCCGGTTTCTCCAATGTAGTTGACTGCGCAGGAATTGCATTGAACCCGATAGATGACGTTTGTGGTTTCACCTCGGGGCAGGGGGGCCTTAGGCCTCATAACCAGATGTCGAATGGTTGACTCCGGCCGGTGGGCGATGCCGATCCCCATCTTATATATATATATATATATATATATATATATATATATATATATATATATATATCGAGCTCATCATCCCCCGAAGAAGACGAAGAAGAAGGGACGAGTTCATGGACCGGAATGTATTTGGACTGACGTTTCGGAAACCCCCTCGTTTCCATCATCAGAGTTCTGTGGTTCTGCTGGTCTTGACTTTCAGATATATATATATATATATCTTCCAATGTTTACTAAGGAGGTTTATTCTAAGTAGCTGCTTTTACATCTTGCATCTCGTACATCTCGTACTATTTTTTAAATATTACCTTACTTCCAGATCTGTTATGAGAGAACGTGGACTTGTTTTTCGAACGTTTTCGTAGCAATATTGCCAGCAGTAACAGTAAAACTTGAGCCTTGCTTTCAATTCATGTAAATTATTTAGTGAAGATACGGGTTAATTGCAATATTTTCTTTTGCATAAAGCATCTAACACCAGCCCACTTTGATAGGTACAGTCAACTTGAGTCGAAATGATCAGCAAAAATATATTGCAGTTTGACTCATCTATGTTTAGGCCACTTTAATAAAATAAAGCCTCTTCTGTGTTAGGTTTCCCAAACCGCGAACTATCTCGCATTTTGTCTTTCAAATCGGGTATGCACTTGTAGGCACGAGAAGCAGAGATTTACTCACACGCGCAGAAAGGCTTGATGGAAGGTCGGTTTGGGAGGCCGCGTTTATTTTAATTAGCTTAAGTGGTGGAATCCGGAGGTTTGCGTGTGCGTAAGTGTGCAAATGGAGCACTAGGGATCAACCGTGCAGAACCCGCGCAAACAAATTTTCATTTTTCTAATGTTGTCTATACCTCAGAGACGGACAGGAGCCGGTGGTCAGAGGACGAGGAAAGTCATCGTTATTTGGAAATGCAGTCGCCAATTAAGGAGAAACGTAGATAGCACGGGTTGTTTGAGCTCCTGACGGAGTTCACGCCTTCCACGTGTTTGGAGTAACCCACCGAGATAGTGGTCGCAAGTTCCTGTAGTATCTCCTTACACAACCTGTCCACATGCGCTACTGCCTTTCTGTTTGCAGTAGGCGCTTGTGTGGTTTTGTATGCGAGAGAAATGCCAAACCGAAAGTAGCGAAGGTTATTTGAGAGGGCACATACTAACACGCATGCATGCTACCGATTAAGCACAACGGACGCCGTGCGGCGAAGCGTGAGCGACGACAGTTTGGCAATAACGGGCGCCACTGTGTGCTTGTGGCGCATAGGCAAGAAGGCGAGGGATGAAAAGGAATACGAGTAGGAAGAGGGCTATGAAGGAGAGGAGGAGGAGGAGGAGGAGGAGGAGGAGGAGGAGGAGGAGGAGGAGGAAGAGAATAAGGAGAGGTACACTTACTGTGTTTTCGGGGCGTGCGCATTTCTCCTCCGCTGCCCCTTCATCGTAGGCCAATAGCTGGAAAGCGCATGCAGTGCACGCGTGTGATTCATACGGCGTGGATGCCGTCGTTCTTTTGAAGTTTGATGCCCCCACCGCTCCACCCACGGCCTTCAAGGGTAAAAAAGTTAAGGAAGAGCACTCGGGCTTTTACTAACAGGACTGGTAACTCGCGGCGCAGGCACAGACAGCGGAATTCTACACTTCCGGACCACGCCGTCACCGAGGGCTTGAATGAATAGTGTCCGGAGTGTGTGTCTGCCAACCTCTCGCGAACACCCTCAACAAACCCGGCCCTCAGACGTAAGCTTGGGGTCTCGCAGGTCGTGTCAGCCCACTGACATTCCTGTGCCGCCTCTTCTGACTTTGGTCTACTAGGCGGATCGCGGTGCAAAGTGCTATAAAATTTCGTGGACAGAAAAGGCTCGAAATGCTATGCAGTTTACTCTCAAGTTTATCTAACTTAAGGAGGCGACTCAAGAGCGCATCTGTTCCACTGCAGAAACTACCAACAATACCCTACAATCCATAATTTCGTCCCTCATGCAGAAAAAAGGACTACACGTTCATTCCCTATTGAGGTCCCTTTTCAATGAAGGCATCAGAATTACAATAAAAGCTGACGCCAATCCTTGCCAAGGAACGGCAAATTCGCCCTCTGAGCACTGTTCGTTTGCCCTCTGTGTGAAAGACTTGTGCAATCCCTAGAGGAAAATTCTTGACGAAGACGTATTTTGGTTAAAATAGGGGGTTCCACTCCATGCCCTAGCGGTCCGGCTAGAATGGCTCAGTAACTGACATAACAGGCTTTAAATTTGCTTTAAGAAAAAAACTAGACAAAAAAACATTTTTCTCCGAAGAGGAACTAAGATTTCCGGCAGTAACTAATGGGGATTTAGCGGAGCGCTTGGATTATACATTGCCCACACCAACCAATATGTCTTGTCTAAACGCTCGATAACATGAACCGAGGATGTTTTGAAAATAAATATTCCAAACATTCTTTCTGTGCGACTGCCGCTAGGTCTGCGTATTCCCATCGCCCTTTTATCGAGAAATTCCAAGATCGTGTTCCTCGGTGTTTATCCCTTTTGATTAAAGGGAGAAGTTATAGGATGGAGCGTGCACCGATGATCAAATTCTAAAAAAAACCCAACGGAGATGTTTGTAAGTCCTGAAAGACTTACGCTGAGATGCCCTGTTTACCATGGTTCTCATGTACCATTGGTTCTCGCCAATCCTAGCTATCGAAAGGTCAGCCAATGGGCTTTCAACGTCGCCCTCCGGTAGTCCCTCGCACCTCATTTCTCAGGCCGCGCACTGCGTAGCTTTGATAACGGTAGGTGTTGTTCATATCCCCAGGTAGTCACGCGATCTTCTGACTGCACCTGCGCATTTGTAAAGGCAGGGCACTTTGACACTACCTCGCGTGTTGATGTCCTGACAATCGGCCGTCAAGTTGACTTGACAGAAGGCTGGCAGCGGCCACTCCAGCCACAACAACGCCGGCTTGGGGGATGAGAGATGTGCGATCTGTAGTTCATCTAGGCGTGGCAAAAAAATATAAAAGAAACCGCCGTTCTGCCTTCTGGTTCTCTCGTGTGCCCAACTGCGCACGTGTGCATTTGATGGAACGAGGTGGAGCACGCAAACTTACTCCGGGCGTAAGAGTCGCGTGACTCGTCTTCAACCCGCCGCTCTTAAAAACACCCACAGACCGGTGGTCACAGTCGTCACGGGCTGACTACCACTAGCACACACAGAAAGACAGACCCAAGGTGCGACTGTGTGTCTTACTCTCCCTCCACCTCCGATCGATGAACTTTCGTCCTTCTGCGTGTGAAACGCGCACACATTCCAGTGATCAAAGACGATTAGGCGGACCAAATGTCGGTGGGCATGTATGCGTGCCTGCATGCGCACAGGGTACGGTAGCCGCCGCCGTCGGAGGCGACGGCGCGGTAGGATGAAGAGCAAAGCTCGATGTGGCGAAGCGTATGCGGAAACACGCAAGTGTAGCCGGTAGACGGGCGCGCGCACACCGCTCGACTATATACCACTGGAGGACGTATGTTATGTCTGCTTCTGATTCACTATGGGGGAGGGACCGGGGTGGTTGTGGGTGTGGGGAGGTCGACATCAGCGGCAACGAATAACGTGCCGACTGGTTGGATGCCATGCTCTAGGGGTCGAACCGGCATTGAAAAATGCTCCATATCGCCCTGGTGTCAAGTCTAGGGCGTACAAATGGTTCAACTGTGGTGGGAAACCTGTGGCTCTTTACGAGCAAGTAGTTTGTTTTTTTGGAATCGAAGCGCATCACTACTGCATACGCAGGCGGCGGTGCCTTGAGTGTGAGTTTGCTCCTAGTGGTGAAAACGCAAGGAGCATCGATCTCATCCAATGCCCAGATATGATCGAGATGACCTGTGTTTGGCTTGGACGTAGTGACTGCCCCCAGTAGCAAGCCCCGCCTGTGCCTGTTACACACATACTGTTTTCTTTCAATTGTTAGCGCACTGTTCTGGTGGCCAGTTCATTCATCACCGGATACATCGTTTTATTGGGCTCACCTTCATTGTAGCCTGGCACACGTGTTGGGAGCCAGGTCGTGTGGTCCGCGTAGACAGGCTGTTGAGATTTATCAGTCATTACGCCTGAGCCTGTCTTCGGTCTTCTGCGCGTTGTTTTGCCCTGTGAGTCGGAGGGTTGAGAAAGGAGCGAACGTGGTAAATGTTATGCAAGCCCGCCTCACTGAAAGTGAATTCACTCGCCAGCCACTGGTGATGCACCAACTCTGTGAGGTACACAGTGAAGGACGTCGCGTGTGACGGTAGAACTGTCAGTCACTCAGCCCACACCGACCAGGCTTGATAAACTCGGACCTCGCATAGATGATAGTTGTCATAAAGCCGTACCAAGAAGGCGCACTTGGGATCCATAGATTAATTATCACGCAAAATGACGTCTTCTAAGTAACGACTTTAAGAATTATACGTTAGTTAATACCTGCACAGAATTTATTATAGTTACGACATACAGTCGCGTATATTTAGCATCTTTCCGCTTTCCTTTTATCATTGCGAAGTCTAAGCCAACTTGACCAAAGATTACGTTGAGCACAACGGTTGATGTTCTGCAAAACCTGCACCTCACGCGCACTACACCTTTGAATTGTTTATGCTAAGGTCTTCATCGCCCATTTTTGGGGGTCCTACTTACTACTGCAACTGCAAATAATACTACTAATAGTACTTATAATATTACAACTTCTAATAATACTACTACTGCTACTAATACTATCTCAGCTTATTTTTAAGGATTTTTCTTATTCAAAAGATGACTTGGTGAGCATATGCGCTGCTTTCGATAACTTCTCTTCAGGCCAGTACAGTTATAGGGAAACGTTGGAACGCAGTAGAAATTTAAAACATTAAATCGATAATGTTCGTCCGTTTGTGTGGGTTATCAGAGAAATGTGCATGGGGAGGATGATAAGAGACAGTGTGATCGGCGGCAGTAAGTGTTTGGTAGAGCCGTTCTAGGAGAAGGGGAGGACAGAGATGGCGCGGGGGATGCATGCAGTTAAGCGGCCGTTGGCCAAGCTAAGCGCGGAGCTTGTACGAGGTTCTTTTGTGCGCACAAGACCGGCTTCTTCAACCTAATGGCAGTCGCTTCTGCTGCTGCTGCTAGTAGACGTTGACTCAGTGGCTTGGGGTAGTTTGGTGGGACCTTATAAATTACACGGAAAGCTTCGCTGGGTTCCACACTATGTCCGGTATAAACAATATTTGCAAGGATGGCACTTTTTATGCTCTTGACTTCCCCTTTGCTGAGCCATGCTTGGATGTGTTCTTTTATTCGTTTGGATAAGCGTTGACTCGTGTGACCAATATAATCTGCTCCACAGGAGCAATTAAATGAGTAAATGCACATCGAGGTGGTCTGAGGCGACAACCTATCCTTGCCTTCACCTCGTAAAAGAGGGTTGGTTGAGAAAACTATCTGAAGTTTCGCTGCGGGGAAAGTTTGTGTAACGGCTTGGTAAAGGCGTATTTTCAGGAGAACATTAGCCGCATCCCCTTGAAAGGGCACTTCTATGAATAGAGTTTTCTGTTCCATAGTAACCTTGGCATGTTTCACTGGTCTTGCGACAAGATGCTTTGTAATAAACCGATCTGGGTATCCGTTCTCTCGAAGTAGGTTCTGGATCTTCCCAAGCTCCTCCTCGATACTATCTGCCATGCAAATTTTTCTGGCCCTTTGCGTTAAGCAATGGAGTAGATTGCGTTTCTGTTGGAGAGGTATGAAACTGCTAAAGTTCATATATTGCCCAGACCAGGTTTTCTTCGATAAACGCTCCTTCGGATGCTGCCATCAGGTCTTCCTCTTAGAAGGACGTCTAAGAAAGGGAGTGAACCTACTCTTTCCATCTCCACTGTGAATTTGATCGACGGATGTGCTTGGTTTACAGTGTTTAAGAGCTTCATGTTGTTGCGCAGGAACCCATGGTTAGAAGGGTTCCCATATCCTTAGTATACAGAGACCGCCATCTGCCTCCACCACTAAGAGTTATCTATCACTGATTCCAGAACGTACTCAGTCGCAGACTTGCCCAAACTCTCGCGAAGTAGAAGCCGAAGACCTCACTGCAGCGCAGCAAAGTGCATACCTGAGGCTAACAAATGTGATCTAGGTCTCAAAAATAAATTCACTCGAGGAAATCTACTTTGGTATATATGCTGTTTTAGGTTAAGATTCACCTCCCGTCTATGCTCTTTAAAATGATGGAATGGTACGCTGTGTAAGTCAGATTGCAGTTAAGTAACTGAAGATGGGCTTTGGGTAATTAAATAATTCCTTTCTGCCCTTGCCAACTGGGGCACGTGTCTTTTGTTTGCGAAGCTGATCACGGTTACAAAGGGTTAACCACTCGAAATAAGCACTCTCGTCTTTATTATTTTCTGCTTCGGTTTTATTCACGATTATTCACCGGAAGCACTGAACATATCGTCAACCAAAGATGGATTCGGCAAAGTCGTAAGTAAACAATACAACAGGTATTGATATGAAATTTAAATACATAAATAATAGTTCACTGAAATCGTTTAAACGTAGGCCAGATTGTATGTGATCTTCACTGGACTCCAGGATTTCAACGCACTAATTAATACTTTTACTCATACCTTTAAATTCAGCTTCCGTTGAAAAGTTCCACGTCTGTTAAATAGCTTCCTGCAGTCAGGTCTTCGGCAATTAATTTTCGTTTTTACAGTATTTACACCAAGCTACCAGTCAGCATAACTTCTCAACTGGATTAAGATGTAGTGTCAGCGGTAACCAAGTCATCACATCTCGGTGGTTGCTCGTTAATCATTCTTTTATCCTTTGTGCCGCAAGCACGACAATGTTATCTCGTTAAAGTGACGCGGAGTCGCCACCAAATGGGCTCAGGATTAGCAGCAGTTGGGTAGGTCGTGACTGCATTGATGACTGGGCCTGTCGATTTGCAGGAAAAGACATTACTTCCACATAGGCACGTGGCCTATAGGCAAATACTGTCCATCCCAATAATCCAAGTTAAATTTCATTTCACTGGGGAAGGCCATCTGGCGCCATTAACCTGCTCAGGTGAAGTAACCCTCGGTTCAACGTATTAGCTTCTCACTGTGGTACTCTGTCAACGCTCAGTATGCGTTGAAGCTTCCGATAAGCAAATATTAACAACATCTTTATGATCTGGTGAATTGCTTTTTGGTAAAATGCTTCGCCAAACCCCCATCAATAATGCATGCGTCCTTGGTTATCGTAATTTTGCTCCTTTCGGCTCAGGTTTAAAGTTTAGCCTTCCGATTCGTTTCTGCCCACAACAGATGTCTGCCTCTAATATCCACCAACGGGAAGACACGAAAGCAGGAACCACTCCCCTCCCCGCCTCATAACCCAGCCTCCAGAGAGCTTATTCCACAGCAAGATACAAATTGCATGACAAACATTGCGACCGAAATTTTTGGGTGTGCAGAGCATATGCTTGGCCATAACGAGTTTGAACACCTTCTCGAAGGTTGAATCTAGTTTTTGAGTTAAAAACTAGTGTCCATTCCATTTTAATTACTACCTTCAGTCTCAAAATATTATATATTTTTTACAAGCAAAGTGATCTTCATTCGCCTTAAATCGAACGAATTCTGGAGAAATTTTAGGCAATTATTGCGTCACAGTAATAAACAAACTGGATTTCACTGTGCTCCTCGCCCGATCGGCACGGGGGCAAATAAATTATTACCATGAAGTAAAAATGAACGGATCTTTTCAGGATTACCAGCTGGCAAGCAGCTTATCACGGCCTCATTTACCTTGCAGGTTCTGTGACGCAAACGCCTGTGAAAACCAAGAGGCACGGATCCGCGGGCGCAAACAAAGGTGAAAATGCCAAAAATCGAAAACGTGCATCAGGGACGGATGATGAAGTTCAGTCGTCAGTCAACTCCAGGAGATCACTCTCGGACTCCGAGAAGCAGGGGACGGACGGAAATGCGTGCGGATCTATCGGATCAGCACATCAAGGCAGCGATGATAGTGATGCAGCTAGTGGTGTGGACGGGCACAATGGGGCAGATGACCTTGGCATGGATATCGGCGGTTCCTCGGGTGACTCCAAGCGTACAAGAACTGCGTACACCAGACAGCAGATCCTCGAGTTGGAGAAGGAATTCCACTATAACAAGTACCTCACTCGTAAACGACGGTTGGAAATTGCGCATACGCTCAATCTCTCCGAAAGGCAAATAAAAATTTGGTTTCAGAACCGTAGAATGAAGTGGAAGAAGGAGCACTGTCTTCCGGGAAATAACAAAGGTTATCAGAAACACCACTCCTTACCTTACCAACACCGAACTTTCACATGCGCAATCCTGACTCGCTGGCATCCATGCACTTTGGCCCTCTGAATCCCTTTGATATGGCCACTAATGGTGCGGACCTAGTTCGTTCCAACCGCTTCCTATCGCTCGGTCTACCAAAGTACATCCCAACAAAGTCACCACCGGATCAAGGCATACCGAAGAGACTCTGTCATTTATCTGATGCAAAGTTTACAAGCGACAACTCCACATTGATGGAACTATGTGGAACTCCTGGGGACCTCTTACTTAATCCAGATTTCAGTTGGGACGGAAGTGCACAGAAAGATGGTCAGTTTAAGCAGTCTCACCTAACGGCGGGTGAATACGATCGCTGTTATCATCCCATTGCACAGACACATCTCAGTGGTCCTCGATTTTTGTCAGCACCACCACCACCACAACCACCACAGCAGCAGCAACAACCCCCGACCGCCCAGTCAACATTCACACAGGCCTCACCCAACGCTTTCCCTCCCGGAAACTTCTATTCCGGTCTTCTGACAAACTGGCCCATGAATTCCATTACTTCTGTCGCTCCCATTCCCCCCACACCGCCCTTAAAGCCAACTTCTCACCTACGGTCGGGTAGTGGTGAACTATCTTCCACGGTCAGCTATGAGAAAGATCATTACACGCATCTAAATCGACCGTCACCTCCCCTACCGCAACACCAACAGCAGCAGCAGCAGCAGCAGCAGCAGCACACATTCTTTATCCACAAGTCCAATTTGAGGTCTCCCCTACAGCTCCCCCGGATGCAGCAACATTTCGCCTCCGAGGAGGAACTCGACATTCCGCGCATGGATCCCAACCTGCCCGATCTGGGTCTGAAAAAACAGTGTCCTGTGGATAAGTAGAGCTGGAATGATGGAACTCGAGAAGACCCTTGTTCCAGGCTTCCATTTGCTGACTATTTCATATGTATGTGTGTGTTTGTGCGTGTGCGTGTATGTGGACGTATTCACCTGTGAGGGTGGGTGAACGGTCAGTGCGTGAGGGACCCAACTACCGTGCTTGCGCGTAAAGTTGACTAATATAACTTCTCCGCAAGTAGGTGGATCTGACACCAAAGCAGGCAGCGCTCGCTGGAAACTGAGCAAATAGTCCAGGTTCACGCCAACCAAAGCTACGCTTCGCCACACTTTGCCAATGACAGCATTTATCAGAGGCAATAAAAGACCCTTTTTTCCCGTGGATTTGAGGACATCCCTTTTTTAATAACCTAGAAGAAGAAAAATAAGCAAATTTTCGTATACACATGTATATCATGAAGATTCGGGTGTTTATGGCTGTGTCTTGCAAAATAATATCATATGAAGTAAACGTTTTGGGAAAGTCTTTTTGAATCAGGCTTAAGATTTTCTCGATATGCTTTTCTCTTCTACGATTTACTGAACGATAAGCAAATGCGCCTCTGACAGAATTCACCTTTTATTTAACAAACGATAACAGTCCCCATGTAAGGTGCATTTACTGGTGCCAATCAGGTCTTTTATTTAATGTTTCTGCTCTGTTGTTTGATAATATGCCAGTTTCTTGGCCTTCAAATGCGGATAACAATCAACTCATCCGTAGTTGCTAGTGAGATATAATGTACCCGTTTATGCCAACTAAAGTTAAAAATGACTAGGCGAAAAACTCCGAGAGTAAAAAAAACTGAATGAGTATGGCCAGCGCACTATGCCGACTCATACAACTTATCATGTGTAACAGAATATCAGTTCCTGCTAAAACTCAGCTTGTTTTAATATATTGTAATTTAAAATTATCAGACTATTTCCAAGTTAACGAAGGATAAAAGTACACAGACAACATATGTATAGTAACATCACCCGAGGAAAGATGAACCTCAAATTCTAATATCAACGAGTCAGAAATCAAAAGTATGTCTGGATAAGTTTCAGTTATTATGGGTGTCTTTTCACTCAAATCATCTAATCCGTCTCCTGTAGAGAGTTTGAGTAATCAATAGTCTCATACGTATGGATAATGAGGGCACAAGGTAGGGCTAGCCTCGATAGGCCACGAGTACTTGGTGGACCACAAATCTTTCTGCATAAACTTCTTACTGGCATTTTAACGGGGAGGCGATAGGAAAAGAATAAAAAAATGACAAAGACGGCCTTTGGCCCGGTCTCAAGGACATCAAAGTGCGAAAAATAATTGTGTGTTTCATGGCAGACTAAAGCACTGGCGCAAACATTGTTTACACCTTCATTTTTCCTTCGCTGATATTTGATGGACGTAAAGTTGATGTCGGTGTGGGGAGGAACGCGGCGAGGCAGGCCTGTCTCTTAGGCCTAAAAGCTCGTCCAGGTGTCCTGGTGATGAAATTTGCCAAGCTCGCCGCAATTCACTTACCATGTAGAAGGACCCACTAGTGGCAAGTCAGTGGACCGTTCACTGACCGCGGGTGGGTTTGTCTAGAATTGAGTCCTTTTCTGAGAGAATATGCAGCCTATGGCAGGGTGAGCCCAGGTAGTGTAACCTAGCCAGCGAATAGGCTGCCGTGGCCAGTATTCTCCATCCATTTTAACGGCGCTTAACCGCCACCCCTACAATCACCTTCGCATTAGATATCTGCCTTCGTTGTTGTCGTCGTCGTCGGCGTCATGTCCGCCGCCCCCGCCACCACAGCCGTCTCCATTGGCATCACACAGTCACCTGGTTTCGCTAGCATGTGAATACGCGCCCACGCCTAAGTCGCGTGTCGGCATGTCAAACATGCTTGTCTGATGAGGAGGGAGGAGGGGGTTAGCTGAGGGTGAGAGTCACCAGTGAACCGGTGGCATCAGACGTTGTGATCGCGGGGGCGGCGAGGTGTGCTGAAAAGACCGAGAGCGGGGGGCGGGGAGAATATCATGCAGCCGACTTCGTATGTGGTCACCTACGTGCATTCCCAGATGGCCAGCGTGCAGACACAGACGTATGTGCAGGCAACAGGCTGCACCCCGGGCCACATCAAAAGGACCTCGTGGGCTCTGTCGGTTCGCTCGATCTTCGTTTACCCCTAAAACACGTCTATAGGCCACTCATACAGCTGCTACAACCGTATTTATGATTATCAGCATATAAACTGCGCTCCGGCCTCTCGAAGGTTGTCGGGATAGGGGTCCATCGGCACAGCGCTACACCGTGCGTCTGCTTGTCATACAGGGCCTAGTACCGGGGACTGCTAATTCGTTGGCTTCGGCCAGTAGAATCAATGCATCCAACAGCCGTTCTATGTGGACAAGTGTACTTTGTTTTCCGCATTTGTAGCTGGTTCTCGTTCTAGTTGTAGTAACGACCGGCAGCCTGTAGAACGCTAGTTGAATGATAAAGATCTCAGGCCACCATCCCAGTGGGAAGACGGGTCTCCATCCTAAGAAAATATTGAATAGCACAACATTGTAAAGCCGTCACCATCAAATAAGGCCTTCGTATTGCCTCTTGGAAATGTCACTAGCCTGGAAGCCAACTAATAATGAAGACGGAAATGGTACTAACTTCGCACTTCTCCAGGTGGCCATGACTGAAAAACTATGAACCCACGTGTTTAGCAGGCTGTATAAATTGATATAGAGCCCATAGATACAATCCGGTTTTAACGACAAGGACAACGAAGTAAGCTCGAAACACTGATCTTGTTGGAAACATGAATCACTAAGACACGGTAAACAGCTAAATGCTAAACCTTTGACCATTTCCTATGGTGGTATTGGAGGCAGTTAAGAGTTAACCCCGACGCACTAACAGAAACCAAGATGCCCTACTGTAATAAGATAGTGTATCGGGAAGAAGTGGGCGAGTTCTGCTAGAATGAAGCCCTAAGTTTATTACTCAGCAGAGCAGATAAACGCGGATCTCCAAAAATATCCACTCGGACTGCCTCTTATGAAGAACCAAAAAGACATGTGGACGATATCGCCGCAAGAGAAAGTTCGGCATTAGTTTCGAACAAAATCCCGCACATGTGAATGTTCCAGGCCACGTCTTTATCCGAACTTGATGCAAAAAAGATATTTCTTCATACGGTTTGCAGCCGGGTGTATGCTGTATTTAGGGACAACCCAGGTTTGCGCAACGCTGTAGATGGGGCTTCCTTTTTGAACGACCACTGCACCTGAATCGGACTTGCCACTGGAAGACGGAGGAGGCAAGTTAGCGGAGCTAGCATGGCGTCCGGTTCCTCACTTCGAAAATCGGACGAGTCAGTTATCGTGGCTTCAATGGTTATCAGGTGACCTGTTAACTTTGTCACCGTACGGACTGAAGTACAGGTTACAATGCTTTTTCCTTAGTGCGACCATAAGGTAATCAGTATTTCGATTCCAGAGTTCACGTATGCAAAGCTCTAGACGGAAACCTTCGGCCAAGACAGCACAAACTCCCACTTGCCATGGCCAACTAACCGGGTAAGGGTTAGAGCAGGTAAGCGATGACCAGACGAACTCGGATACCAAAATCACTGAACTCATGGCGGTCCGACGTGAGTGTTGCAACTGCCTAGTATGCCCAGTCAGTCACGGGAGGACGGGCCAGAAAAGTTGCCCTAATTGGGCATCTAAGCATCCAACCATGCCGGCTGGACGCCCGCTGAAAATTTTTCAGGCATAAATAACACCCTTTTTCCATACCCCTGCAACTTTCATTGAAGCAGAGTAATTCATCCTGGCAGCTCAAAATCTTCGGTCTCTTTAAGGTAAGCAGAAAGGAGACTAACCGTAAGTATCTGCAAACTAGCAAGGTAGATGCAGTCACACTATTAGATACTGTTAGCGTTTTATTTCCTCTGGAGCGGACGGTAGAGGGGTAAAACACCAAAATCTCGATGTAACTTTCGTCGCCAGAAGCGACTTTATTAGAGTTACCTTTTATCTAACAGAGTAGTTGCGATTATTT
This sequence comes from Schistocephalus solidus, assembly GCA_017591395.1. Taxonomy (NCBI): domain Eukaryota; kingdom Metazoa; phylum Platyhelminthes; class Cestoda; order Diphyllobothriidea; family Diphyllobothriidae; genus Schistocephalus; species Schistocephalus solidus. The sequence goes on along the minus strand of WEDG01007661.1, from coordinate 87,996 downwards.
TCTGTCTACGAGGCCTTTTACTACAATAAAAAAAATTCTCGGGACGCTGGATGACGTGAAGGACTGGCTCTATGTGCGGCCTCTTTGTGCCCGTGCCAAAGGTAAACGGACCACTTTCGGCTACTAGTGCGCGGATCGTGACACCTGCATAAGATTCAAGTAATGGAATAGGCAAACGAAACGGCATCGGACTCCAGTTGTCGGAAACGCGCACATGACATTACAGTTCAACCGTCGGTTTCGACGAGACCCGCCATGTGTCCCACAGCATGGTGGCGTGGGGACGGTGACTAGCGCGTGAGTTAAGCTATAGTTCTAGCAGACTTGCTCTGCATTGGCCACACTCCTGTCTGCCCCACCTGGGCACGCTGTCATGGCAAAGTCGAGAACCGGAGGTGAGAGAGGGCGCGGTTGAGTAGCGCGGCCATAGCACCACCACTAACCCCCCTCAAGGCGTGCGGCCACACTTGGCTCGGATCCCACGCGGTGGGGATGCCGTAGAGCCATTGCAGTCTGCCACTAAACTAAAAACACTACGGACTGACATCCCGGTCCGAGTTATCCCGTTAGTTGGCAACCTTCCAAGGCCCGGCACAGCGCGTTAGGTTGATAATAATGAGGAACTGCGCGGACCCGCCGACCTCACTCTCTATTCCTATTCCCAGGCCTCAGCAACCGTCTGAGCCGTTCAGTGAACTAGTGCGGAGAATGGGCGCAACAGCTGATAAATTCCATGACCTCGTCAGCGTGTACCACGCACACGACCTGGCCCTTCCTCCAAGCACCAGCATTGGGCTTTCTCACGAAAGGGGGTGAGCGGTTCACATTTCAAATGTGTGAGCATGCCAGACGTCAAGTAAAGAAGAAGCCATCGCAACCTCCGGTCAGCCTCTCCATACAAGCACACACTGGGCTGAATACGGGGTCCGAGGTATCCCTTCAAATGGCAACTTTCCAAGCCGTTTCGCTTAGTGGACTGTGATAAGCTCAGGCTAAGATCCTATATATAGCAGAGGAGTCGGACTGAGAAGGAACGGAGGATCATACTGGCCTCTCACGTGAGAGCTGCCGTTTGCCAACATGTGCTGTGTGATGCTGGCCGTAATCAGTTTTGATGAAGTGCTGGGGAGGGGGCATATGGTGAGTTCTCATGACCAGCAGTGTTTTACTGCAGGTTTTTCTGAAGCGCTTGTGACCTAATGGGCTCATGTGCGTGAACAGTGTGGAAAATTGAGGGGGTGTGTTGGGTGTATGTTGGTGCTCCTGACACTGGTTCATCGAGCTCTGTGCGATGAGTTCGCAAGTGACCCATCAGACCGATGTGTGATGTGTACGTGTGGTTTCAATGAGGGCAGGATATTTGGGGACTGTATACTCAGTTGCGGCGATTAAGCTACTAGTAGTGACCGCGCTTTTGGATGGGGGTTTGTTAGTGCTGGAAATGGGTGGGGTTGGGGTTGTCGGACATGTGCTTGGCGTGTCGTTATCGCGGTGAATTCCACTTTCGTGGATGTACATTTGACCAACTAGGCCAATGCATCGAGTGAATGTGCGTGGATAGTGTGGAAAGTGGAGGGAAATGCGGCAACTATTTGTCGGGGGCTCCTGACACTAGTCCGCCGGTCACAGTGCGGTAGATTTACAAGGGTCTGATACCTGAGATGAATTTGCGACCGCAATGAGGGACTATGGGATCATTAACAGAGCAGAGTGAGAGGTGTGCTTTATTTTGAAAGTTTAATTCCAATTTTTTCAATAAAAGTCATCCATTCACCGTGAATAAGATCGGGCACACAAACCAAATAACCCCGGCAGATCACGAACGAATGGTCGAAGTCTGCAGCTATCGACATCATGAAGAATCGTCCTTAAATGACTCAAAATGTAGATCAAATTGGACTTCCTTCAAAATGCTGCCAGCGTCATGCTCTGATAACCTCATTTCTGTAGTTCGAATAAACAAAGATGGTTACTAAGCGTTATATAATGGGTGACATAGGCCAACTGATTTACATATAAGAAAATGTACATGCGAATGGACAGCAGAAAAAATGTTGGCGCAATTTCAAAAGCCCTCAATGTGTGCTCGTGGTGATGGTCGTTGTTGACAGGGCGTCAGACGTGATCTCACCGATGGTGGGCGTGGGAGACGTGGTTGTGTTGGTGTTAGTCGTCACCGTCGTTGTCATCGCAAAGATTGTGGTAGGAATGGTGGTGACGGTGCTCGACTGCGGCGGGGCATAAGAAGTGTGATCGCTGATGGTGGGGAATGGTCGTTGCCGTAGACGCCGTGAGGGTCAAGGCAGGTTTGTGGATAGGGGACATTTGTGAATGCAGCAGTGGCATTTTCCGGTTGTTGCTGCATTCGGTACGGATATGCCCGATAAGGCCGACTCGGTCGCCGAATAATAATTAGTAGCGTGTGCATATTGGAAGGTGTTGGGCACTGGCGTTGTGAATCCATGGCGTTTGTGACTTGTGGGCCACCCTTTTGGCTTTGACAGCGGCAAGCTGCTTAGCTTCGTAAATTGTTGCGCCTGTCTGCGTTGTTCTTCTTCAGGCCTGTCAGTCCTGGACGAGGTCCTCCCAGCTCTCGGGGTTTATTTGCGGTCAATTCAGAGAATTCTTCAAAACTGCCCTTGTAGCTGTGTGATTTGCTTCCTTATCGGCGAGCATACGCCCGGACATCTCAATATAAGAGTCGTTTGCATAACCACTGGTCGTCCATCCACACCAAGTGCCCGCCCCATCGCAGTGGCAGGTGCCTCAGCATGGGGTAGATACTGAGGATTCCGTTTAGTTTCAGGATTTCCTTGTCCGGCATTCTGTTATGCCATCTCCGCTTTAGTACTCTATGGAGGCAGCTGAGATGGAAATGCTTCAGCCCCTGGCCTGGTTGGAGTAGGCAGTCCAGGTTTCCGCACCATACAATAGCGTGGTCCAGACGATGCCCTTGCAAATCTTCAGATTGGTGACGATTTCACATGGCGGCTTGTAGCCAGTCGAAGACCTGGCTGGTCGTAGATGGTCAGTCCAACGCTTGCGCAACCGGCGGTGAAGAGGTCCATGCTCCTTTGCATGTCCTCTTCTGTTGCGGTATTGAGTGCACAGTCGTTCGCGAAGAGCAGATAGTGGACGGTGGTCGTGGATAGGCCAGTTGGGGCCTGTGTGCGCCGCCTTTTAAGAAAATGGCCGTCAGTCCCGTAGTTAGTGCGCATCCTAGGCTGATCATCATGGTAGAGTTAAAAATCAGTATGGCAGGGAACATGAGCCAGAAGAGGGTAGGTGCGAGTATGCAGCCATGTTTCACTCTGTTTTTTCGCCGCCAATGTTTCGGAGACTGCCACGTTGTCCGTGACGCGCCCTATCATCCCGTCCAGGAGCTGAGCCACCATGAGCATGAGCCGCTCAGGACAGCAGAATTGCTATACGGTTTCCAAATTCCATTGAAATTCACCCCACGAAGACTTTCTTTAGAAATAAGAAGGTAATACAGGGGTTGGTTCGCCTCTCCTGACACTTCCTTTGTAGCAGACGGGCGGCGAAGGTCATTTAGACGGTTACACGTTGTTTTCGGAATCCATAGTGGCCTTCCAGGAACTGTCCCTGCTCTAGGTGGCCGTTAATACAATGAAGGTGTATGCGTGTGAAAAGTTTTCCGGCGACGTTGAACAACGTGATGCCCCCGTGGTCTTCACTTGATAGCTGGTTTCCTTTCTGCTTGTGGAAATGAACAATGACGGCGTCCTTGAAATTCTGATGAATTTGTGCTTGATGCCAAATCTTCTGGAATATCATAATAATTTTATCTATTAGCCGAGGGCCACCGAGCTTTTAGACTACGGCTATGATCATGTCGGATTCCGGTTCTTTCCCGATGAACAGGTTCTGCTAGGGAAGTTGGGAGATACACATCATACTTTGTTTCCACTTGGGGAGCCGGTTGATGGCAGCATCGGAGATTATGGATGGACGATTGAGGATACTTTTAAAGTGCTCGGCACAGCACCTCAGAGTTTGAGATTCCTCCGTCAGATGGGTTATGTCGTCAAAGGTGAGCATCGGCGTGGTCCTCTTTATGCGGGGGTCATATATGCTCTTGATTGAGTCGAAAAAGTTATACTTTTCGTTGCGGTCAGCGTACCCTTGGATTTCCTCGGGGGGTTGAAGATGGAGACTGATGTCTTTACAGCCGCCAAGACCACAGGGACCCAACACTTCCTCCCAGTTAGTGTGGCCTGTCCCGACGAGGAGTTTGAAGTTGCCAAGGGGAACGCGTTTTTTCGCCTTTGGGACCTTAGGCGTAATCACAACCTCCACGAGGCACATGATGCACGCTACTCCGAAATTCACGGTGGAACCCCTAACTTGACACCTCCATATTCTAATCGTGGAAATAAGTGCGTATCTGTTACTGTCTCTCATGATGGGTTCGAGCTGGAATCCGAAACGTCAGACGACTAAATATCTTGTCCAAGCGATCACATCAACAGGACGTGCCCTATCTCATTAAATCTCATGGGAAAAGGCCCATTGTGCGAAATCAGCCCATACGGCGTCCTCAAAGTTTTACAGCAGTAAACCAGCGACAGTTCTTAAAATGAAGGCATATTGTGGCTTAAAAATAATATTACTTTGGTTAGAATCACTAATTTTTTTAGAAAAGTGGCAGATTCCGAAAAGGTAACAAATGGGTTAGCTAATTAAACTGCAGTTTTAAATGTACAGAATGCTTGCCCATATAAACAAACGAGTAAATAAAACAGCACAACCACAATTACTTTTGAAAATAGTTCTTTTGTGTATATTCCACAGAAGTTGTCTTCCAAATTAAGGGCAAGGTAAAGTATGGCCGTTACCAAACAGCCTAAATTTTGAGTACGTATTCCAACACGGTTTCACGAGAATTGACAGTTGCTTCTTCCGGTTATACATTGTTTAAGATTAGTTTGACTAAGGCAAATAGATTTTCGCTTGATTGTGGCGGCAGAGACGTCACAGGAGTAAAATATTTTATAAGCTGAAATGCTGACAGGTCATCCAGTGACTAATAAATTTAAATATAATTGTCAGATAAAATCGTTAACGTACCATTTTACGCATATTAAGAGGACTTTCCTTTTATTAAATTTCTTCATAAGTATTTCGGGTGTTGGATTACGATAAGTTTCAGATCATCCTTGAAATGGCGGTGAATGCTTTACGTTATATTTTGTTTTCTGTCTATTGCCCATAAATGTAGAATCTGTTGTATGCGCTTATCAAAACCTTCAAAATAAGATAATACTTAAAGGCATTTTTTGAAATAGTGAGTTTTGAGGCGTCCTTTCTAATGCAGATGGCCGTTTGGTAATATTTGTAGGCTCACCCAAACACTAAACCTCGTTGCCGAGAAGAATAAACACCCACACCGTAATTTGGCAATTAATATGCCTAAGATCAATTTAAAAAAACCTTATAATAAGTTACCTTTTTAACAAACACTTTAATTAACAATTTAGTTGTCGAGTGTTTGCGTTATTAGCCCTTTTTGAAGATCAAGTCAAGGAAAAAATGGGGATTTTTGACCGGTTTTGCGACTTTGCTGAAAATAAGGGATACAATGTCTGCTGAAAATGAAAGAACTCATTTATGACTTTCTATTGGCGCGTTTTTCGCTGTATTTGCTTACATTTCAGCCCCGTTTTAAGGTTGCAAAAGCACAACCTATTTTCCGAATATATACTAAAATTTTGCGAAGAAATTTCAATCTTGTGCCCTTCTCGTTTTTAGTTTCCTTATTCATTCAGTCAAATGCAAATATAAATTATCAGGACATCTTTCGCGTACACCGTGACGGAGAACGTGGACGTCATGTCACAGGTTCTCATATATATGCGTGTTTAAGTTCCTCACACAGTGCAGTCACACAAGTTTATTACTTATTTTTTTGGTGTAAAAATTCAAAAATTCTCAAAACCAAATTTTTTAAACTGAATCTGTCCTTGATCTCCTGGAAACAATGTAATTTCCCATACCTGCATTTACCTGATATTCCTGAAAGCAAAACCAAATTTCCGTTCTCTCAAAATAGATATTGGAAATTGTTCCGTCTTATATTAATGCCAGTTTATAGTACAACACATTGAAACAAAATATTTTTATCTGAAAGTTTCAATAACCTAGGAAAATTACTGTTTAGCAAAAAAATGTGCGATTTGGCCCTGTTTGGTCCCGTTTTCCCTTAAATAAACAGATCTGAAGTGAACTCCTCAATAATGAACCACTTTCTCGGCATCAGTTAAATGCAACGAACAAAAATAATCCACATAACGTTTGTGCCATACTACCACCTAAAATTTTGACCTCGACATTTCATGCGTTAGGTAATCTACTGTACTTCCCTACAATAGGGATCTCCAGTTCTACTGCGTCCACGTGGCATGATTTTTCACTAGCGTTCTTAACCAGCACCGATGCCTCCGGAAGGCTTTGATCCGATTACGTAACAGGTGTTTCATGGCTACGTAGGTCTAAGTAGCATGTTGGCTTTTTTTAAGACTGGGCAGAGGACAAATAGAGAGCCTACCTCATTCTGACGTGGGTTCGAATCCCACCGAGGCCACCGAGTTTTTCACAATTTCGTCGAATGAATTATTCAAATCCGTCAAAACCTTAATTACTTAATTGCACCTGGTAGTCATCTGGTAGATTCTAGATTGATTGATTAGGAAATCCTGCTTAGACAGTCAGCTTACTGTATCAGAATTGGTGAAGTCCATACGTTTCGGTAGACTGACTGGGTAAATTGACTCCAGTGCTATTAAACTAATGGCTCCCGGTGGGGCCTCGTAGCTCAATTGGTCCAAGCGTTGGCTGTACTACAACGTTCCCTTTGCTGATGTGAATTCAAATCCCACCACGGCCACCGAGGGGTTCACAACTGGGTCAAATGACAACGAAAATAACCTCACATATCTCAACACTTAGTGTAAACTGATTGAGATAAATCCTTTCCTTCAATAAATACTTGAGCTCGATGATAAAGGGCTTTTTGGGACTCGTAAAAATTGACTGCGAAACCAGTCCTGAAAAATAAGGAGCATGGTGTGTCTACTTGTGCCGTTAAAGAAGAAACTTTTTTAGCTTGGTGGTTAAATCAGGGGCAAGAACGTAATAGGTGACCCAACTTGGGGAACAATGATTGAGTTACAGGAACGGTGATAATAGGATTTTTATTATTGGGGTTGAACGAAAAAAGGAGAACCCGAACCTAATCCTAACCCTATTCATTGTTTCATTAGGGTTAGCATTCGTTATCGGGTAAGTAGGGTCACAGAATAGTTCGTTGCCCCGACAAGTGTGCGTATTGTGAGATCTGGTGGCTTTGCCTAACGCTTACTAATATGCGCTATATCATTCCTAGCTGGTGTGACCAACTTTTATTTGAACCCTCGATGGGAGCAAGAATGAGGCCCGCTCTGTGCGATCTTTCGATAGCAAAGTAAAATGGATGCACCTTTAAATTACCGCGGCGTCCTTATAGTCGCCGCTTAGAAAGTTGTCATCTGACCCGATACTTCGTTCGTCCTACCGCCAACGAAATGTTGTGCGACCCTACTAGCCTGGCAACGAATGCTAACGCAACGAGCAAAAAAATATAGTTAAGGTTATGTTGGCATGTAGCATGGTCGCGTATTACACGCTGACCAACTTATTCTTCCCTGATTTGGGTCCCCTACTACGTTCTTGCCAAATCAGGTCCGTTAAACGGCCGGTGGGATTGCATACCAAGGGGGAGTATTGCACATAGCGGTTTTCCTATAACTCTAATCAACAAAAAACAAAAAAATATGCACAGCCTGAAGAAAACCTTAATTCTTCGTTTATTTATATCTTCAACGCTGCTTATCTGTAAGAACAACGGTCGTTTGTGCAATATAACATAACTTGTGACAAAAAGCAGGTACAGTAGGACAGTATTTGCTGATCGGCACACTAGCTCCACAAAACTTAGCTCTCAGCTATGGAAGGTCACTGTATTGTGGTCCGTTGTACGCGTTGTTCAACTCAGCCTCCCGCTGACTGAGGAGTAAATCATGGTAGAAAATTATTTTCATTCAAGTAAAGAAATACAGCAAAAGTTATCAGTAAAACTGCTTGTAGTGAACCGAGCGGGTCCGATCCTTTCACAAGACCTGACCGAGTATTTCACGTGCCACTGTTGTCAAGCTGAAGTGTGAAGCCCTATCCCATGCAGCCTAAACCTGTACCTAGGGCCTATAAACTAAACTTTTTGCAGCTGAATCACGTTTTTAAAGAATTTCTGCCCAATGAAAACACAGGGTGAAATGTCCATAGAAGATGTGAGGCAATTTTTAGGTAGCAATTCAAAAGCATTAGATGTGGTCGCTAAAACAAAATGTTTATTTGCCTGACATTTCGGCTTCTTGTTCTAATACCTCATTAGAGTCAATCGCAGACAAGGAGTGATGAACGTACAAGGGACGAAATGTTTATAGGGTGGAGGTGGCTTGCTGTTTATATGCTTCCCCCTCCCCACCCCCGAGAAAACACGAGCACAGGAAGCGTCCTCCCCCCCGGTAATGTAGGTGGCATTGCGTTAGATGTCGCGAAGGGTGCCTATTGCAGTATCCTAACCCTAAAACCCACTCTAATGCTAACTTTAGATTAATCCTACCCCTAAAAACTACATGTATTATTACAGGTGGCTCCTGTTCCCTTTTCCTGTTGGGGGCCATACAAGCAAGCTGTACTGCCATGTTACCCCAGAAAGTCGGGTGGTACGCTTAGGTGCGGATTTCACCGTGCCAACTGCCTCCGGTCTTCGTGACTCTGTCTGTCACTCAAAACTAATTCACGCGCGAGTTACCGCGCTTGCTTCCAGCCTGTTGTGAAGCATGTGGTGGACGTCATCGAACTCGATGGTTGAACTGACACTGCTATGCTACCACAGAACTGCCACAATTAGCAGTCCCCGCATTCACCGCCGTTTGTCGTAACTGGTGCAATGATGGCTGGTCAGTTCGCATTCGATTCCTTAATTGCTATATTTTAATAATCAGTATTGAGCCTTGACGTGATAAGTAAACGGTCATTTGGATCCCCGTTTGTGTTGCTCAAGACGCGTAGGCCTGTGCCCTCCCCATGTGGCCAGCGATTTTACCCCGGCAAAATCGCAGCGCCGAATATGGCGGGAAATGTCATTGCGCTTGTTACTCTACTGCGAGCGAATAACCATGACTAGAGCAGCTCGTGGCACTCGCGGTGTCTACCTTCGCATGAATGTCGTCCTCCCCTACTTTGCAGCGGTGGCTAGGCCCATTTGAGTTAGTTGCGACCGGAAAGCTGGCATAATTCCTCCTTATTCCTGCTGAATGTTTGGCCATCCTTGTCTGAAGTAAGCTCCTTTTTTTTCCGAGATTGGTACCCAACTAACCCAGATCCGGCAAATACCTTCAGCTGTTTCTTGCCGGGGCAGAGGATCTTTCTGCCCAGTTCATTGGTGCCTTATAGTTGCCTCTAGTTTTCTGCATGCAAATCTAACTTCAATTGGTACGCGAAAGTGCCTTTCTACTTCCCAGACTTTCTTGACATAAGGGAAAGCTTACCGAAATCTGTGGTTGGTGCGATCTGGTCCCTTGTCTCGTTGGCTCAGGCACTTGCTGAAAACCTTGTGTGGGTAGCTGTTCGCTCTGAACACCCCTCGAAAGTAAAGTTTGTTTTTGGGTTCACTTCAACGCGTCTCAACTCGGCAACTGCCCTTGTATTCGATTGAATGGTTGCTTGTGAAAGTCGATATTGGCCTCTCATTCATAGATTTACAGAACGCTATTTTTAGACCACTACAGTCTTTGCGACAGACAGGGAAATCAAGGTTAATTGGTTCTTTCTCCTTTATATATCGTAAATTTTATGCCTGGGACGACAATGTTGAGATGTTCTTTGAATGTCAACACTCAACTGTTTTCTTTTATGAGGAATGTATCCTCCATCTATCCAGGTTATAATTTTGGTTTTTCATATTGGAAGTCCAGCCGTTGTGTGTCCGTCTCGGTTATGAGTCCCGAAATTGGATGAACTCATTGGCGCAGCTTTGGCCTGATCCTAGATTATTTCATCGAACGTGGAATACGTCTTGAGGCGCAACTTAAAAATTTGCCGGATCTGTGCCCGACCGAGGTGATTCTGCATTTCACTGCATTTGCTTTGCAAGAGTAATTCAATGGTCTCGACCGCCAAATCCTGATAAATCTATGTTAAGGGGACGTAAAAACAAAAGGTACCATGATCACTTGTGGCAATAGATTTATGCCGTTCAGGGTCTCCAGGAACTACGTTGACAAACGGACTAAGGGGTCAGAAAGTGGAGACCCCAAAGCAGCCACTTTGCCGGTTCCATCAGTTGGAATGCATTTTACTGGTACGATAGGCCAGTCAGCAGCGTACTTTTTGCGCCCTTAGGAAAGCCAAAGCATCGGAGAATAGGCGTTTCTTGAAATGTTTCCCTGCGTAGGTTCGTTAGCGGTATTGCATCTCAGTTCGCCATCGACAACAACTTCCTATTAGTTTCGCGTGTCAGCTTTTTAATGGAGTTGAATTTACATCGTAGATAGAACTAGCGGCCCTCAACTAAGGTTTAATCTCTCTGAAAATAGTCCTTTTTTGCTTTATAGAACAGTGGAATGCTCCTCATCCGCGGATTTGGTAACAAGGCCGTTGTGAGCCTTGAGTTTACTCCGCGCATCAAATTTGACCTTGGAGAGCACTTCATGTGGCTCGTGATCCATGAGCAGTGACAACACTTCGTGTCGTACAAGCTTTTTCTCCTCTGTCGCTTCGACTTGAATAAGGATTGATCCACTGGCACGATTGTGTTGGCTGTGTTGAATGAGGCTTCATGCCACAAAACCTGCACTTCTTGTCCTGTCATTTCTTTTGATGACAGATTGTGTATCAATTTATCGTCTTCGGATAACGTTTTACCAGGCAATTTAAAAAAAAACATTCTTCAGTGTTGCACCGTGTTCATAGGCTCCTTCAGTCATCCTCTACTAAAGCAGTTTCGCACCGTTCTCTCTCTCCTGAACTAACCGAACCTAGTCTTTTCCTGGTTAATTGTCTGGCGATATTGGCGAAGTACCAAGAATGTCAGAAACCCCAGTCTCATGTAAGACGGGACCGGTGGTACTAGGGATTTTATGGATGGGACATTGCAGCGGGTAATACATACGGTACTTGTCAAATTGCATGTCTTGTTCTTTCTGTTAATTGTCTTTACGAATTCGAGGGTGTGCTTATGTTATAAAGGCTCCACGAATTGGATAGTCATAGCGGATGGCGGCTTGAAAGCCCAGGGATGACTTCATTGTCGGTTTCACCAGCGCAGACTTCGGAAGAATCCTGTCGCTTTGACCTTGGTGTAAAGAGGATAATTGTTCTGGTGTGAAGCATTCACGACTTGCACACTTGTCCATCGTCAGCCAAACAGCAAAATACCAGCCTGTTGTTGCTGGCTTTCTTGCTGCTGTGCGTAACCTACTGTTACCGTTCGCTGGGCTAAAATGCCGCGCGTGTCACCAGTTCCGCCCTGACTGGGGCTTCGTACTAAACGCATTTTTGCGACACAGAGACATCTGTGCAATGAGAACTCGAAAAGTCGGGTGAATAAAGGTCCTGTTCCAGCGATCGCCTCTCATACTTTTCAGTCAAAGTTACTTTTTTTAAGAATCTTTCGGCTGCACAATGTTTTAACCTCGCTTTATAAAGGATTCTGTTTTTGAACAAGCATATAGGGTTTTATGTGGTTTTAATTTCGTTTGACACAGTTTTCTTGCAGAGCCTTATGCGGATTAAGATTTGGACGTCAAAATCGGTCACTTCAAATCGTAAAACCCAATGCATGAAAATCTGATTAGTAGCTTTCCGCCATTTTTACAGATTATATTTGCCTGCCGATGCCACCAATAGGAGCGATTTTTTCTCCGTAAAATGACATAAGGGCCAATGTAAGATCCTTTCATAGATATCTTGGATCTATTAGTTTAATCGCACGCGATGTTTATATTTCGTCAAATATTTTTCAATAGAAAATTGTTTGAAATAACAGTAGAGGGACATAAACAACCATAAAAAACTTAAATATTGCTCAATAGCTCTGATAGAGAAATTTCCTCGAGAATCACACTTGGGACAAAATCAGCTGTACCGATGGTGGATTTTAGGTATGCAGCAAGGATATTACTGGCTGGAGAACAGCTCTCAGGGATAGATGAAACAGCTTTCTATGCACCTCCAAATAAACCGAACAAGGGGAATGATGTTACAAAGCCGATTCGGGTGGAACACAATTGTAAGTTAATGCCTACATGGTGAACTACCGGTTCTTGATTGAATCGATTTTCAGCCGCCTGTGTAAACCACATTAGAAAAAATCTGCCACTAGAGAGTAGTATATGCATTGAAATTTTGATAGGAATATTTTTGGAAGGGATGCACATATGTTGAGTGGTATATGCGAATTTTGTAGGAAAGTATATCGTTCACAAACTACGCAGTGAGGAGTATTTTTGAGATTATTGAACAAGTATTCAGGTAACAAGTGCTTTTTTAAATTTATTAATCCTGTGCATTAAGTTTTTAACACCAGGAGTCCCCCTACATAGTGACATGTGAGACTGTATAAATGTACCACAAAGAAAGCCCGTTGTAGGTATTTTGGAAACCATCAGAACAAGTGAAGCAGCAGACTGTGTCCAAAATATGTCGGCATTAGTGAACTTTTTAAATCAAAATACTCGCGTTTTCGAAGATGAGAGCTCTTGGCTGAAAATCGGATAAATTGAACTTGCCTACCGGAATCGATTTACATTATTGCCGACATTCAAAGAGCTTCGTCACCTCTCCGTTCTGATAGTGTTTAATGCCAACTATCGCTCAGACATATAAAGGACTGGCCAAACTGGTTGGCATTGGACTGATCGCTTTTTGTTCTCTCTCGCTGTCTTGACCCTTTGATGCATGTTTGTTGGACTTAAGGGCCACTGGCGTTGCGAATCGTCAACTCGATGGGGGATGCTGGTAAGTCTGCCTCCTCTTAGCGTGGTTTCGTCACGAGGTAGTGTTCGTTTGCATTTCTTAAGTTTGGTGTGACCACCTTAGCCTGGTCTTTATGCACATAATAATGTAGGGTTCGTTAAGCTGCAGGAAGGTCTAATTGCCTGATGATAGAGTTGAAAACGGAATATCCTGCCTCCAGCGTAAGTCTTTCGGTTTTTTAAGTGCCTTGACCTAATTTGGCTGCTACTCGAATGTCAATGCTATAACCAGTTTCTCCAATATGGATTGCAAGCTCTGAGTTTGGGTCTAGCCTCGGAGCCGCCAGTTTGTGCTCATATAGGCGGGTCGGTGATTTTCGTTCATTTTCCCCCAACAAAGTGGCAGTCTTCATCATTGCATCCTACTCGAAAGGCCGAACAAGATCTTCGAAACGTGAGCAGCACTGAAAATCTCTTCCTTTTATCAACTGCATTTTCTCAGAACCTGAATACTGTTTAACTTAAACAAAATCTGAAGAATTCGTTCTTGCAAATTTTGTTCGCTATAAAATATTCCGCTATATGCCTTTCGCTATTACGCGAAGCCTGGCTGCACAGGTTACATAGCATAGCCCTTTTTGATATATTGTTACCAAAACAATGTTTTCGACTAGATATTAATAGTTTTTGCTTTGAAATCTTCCCTCGTTCTTGGTAAACACAAGTAATTCCTAAACTCATTGCAGCACACTTTTGTATAGCAAAATGCTCCCTTGAACTCTAAGATGAGTAGGCTGTTCGCCGAGGATGTTAGATAGGAAGTAAAACTACTATACTACTTACGCTCGACCGTAAGGCTTCACCATTAGCCCTACAAGCAACGCTTATCCCCAAAAATTTGAAAGGTTACTTTGAATGGGCATACGGTAGCTTGATTTAAGAAGACCTGATAAAATGTAGTGTGAAGGAGGTAAGAGAAGGTGACGAAAATGCTGTTAAGGCATAGTTACGTGAAAATAAATCAACGAGTTGCTATGGCCAACGCAGAGGGTCACCACAGAGTAACAGGGTCATGTGGGTTCAATGGACGACGTTCAAAGCGTCCATGGCACGTGCGCTGCGGCATGTTGATCCAGAGATAAGGCGCTTGCGACACGCGGATCATAAGTGGAGGAGTTGGAGAGACCTTGGTAACGGTAGGTTATGTACAGTACCAAGAAGGCTAGAAAACCCAGACTCGTGGGTTATTACAGCGGGTAATATAAGGTGTATACGGTACTTGTCGAATTGTATGTCTTGTTCTTTCTGCTAATTATATTTACGAATTCGAGGGTGTGCTTCTTTTATAAAGGCTCCAAGAATTGGGTAGTCATAGCTAGAAAGCCCAGGGATGACTTCATTGCCGGTTTCACCAGCGCAGACTTCGGAAGAATCCAGTCGCTTCGACATCGGTGTAAAGAGGATAATTGTTCTCGCGTGAAACATTAATGACTTGCACACTTATCCATCGTCAGGCATAAAGCAAAATATGAACCTGGTGTTTCTGGCTTTCTTGGTGCTGTGCGTAACCCACCGTTGCCGGCAAGTGATACTAATATGAAGTCTTTATTGAGTTCATCTACCGAACAAAGCCGTTTGATCCTTCAGAAACGGATTCGATTATTAACACAATCATTCGCTTATGTCGTACATAATATCACTGTGGATTCCTGTGAGCAAACAAAATCTTTCCTAGCAGTTATTCTATCTAACCCAATCAATATGCCCAAGATCGAAAATGTATGGCGATGGATAGGCATTTTTTCCTGAAATTCCAGGGTTTATATTTATGAGCACTTCTCCGTATCGCATCACGTACAAAAATTTATGTTTCGGTTATCTTCTGTGGGTTGCCTTAAGAACCACATATTCCGCAGGTAACACACCCTAAAGCAAGATATTTAAAAGAAATTCGGCATTTTAAAATGCATTTGGAGCTCTGGTCCAAATTATCCCTATACATACCGGTTTGTGGAGTGTGATATCCACTGAGCTGTTCTGATTAAATTAAAACAGTATAGTTTCGTAAAATACAGAAAAACTGTGTGCTCAGAGTCCGTGTCTTTCGCCTTCACGTAATGCCGATAAGCTTCATGTGAACGCAAGCAAAATATTTTTTTCAATTCCTAGATAATCATTATGTTGTCGTCATTGGTGAGGTCATGAACACAAAACATGCTACTTCTCGATAGGCTTTGTCAGAAACGCCTAACTATCCATCCCCTAAATCCGATTAGTTCCCAACTTAAGCCTAAAAGTTTGAAATCCTTTAAAATTAGACTCTAACAACAATATTTTAAATTCTTTCCTCATAGCTTCTGTTCTAATTGTCACGCAGTGTGCCAGGACCGAAAAAAACTGCCAACTGTGCCACTGGAATTTTACGGTGCTTACCGCTTCGGACTGATTCTGGGACGGTGTGCCTTAGAGAGTCGGTTTAGCATGCTCGCAGGTGCTCGCATATCTTCGAGCAATTGGTAATTCAAAAGTACTCGCGCCAAAACTGAGGGAGCCTAAAACGATGATTTTTTTGCCTTCGTTATGGTAAGCAGTTAGCTACTTTCGAGCCCAAGAGTAAGGGGTACTGTGGTTGAAGGGAAATCTCAATTTTTTTGAGTCAGACGTACTGCGAAGTGACCGACTTTCACGCTCTTTGGGCTACGACCGTTAAATTTTGAATTTGATACCCCTACAAGAGCTCCCGATCGGGGCTGAGAGAGGACGAATTCATGGTCAAAAGAAAAAAAATAATTAATTAATTAAGGAAAATATGGACCCGATTTGAAACCCTGACGTGTCCCGATGGCAGATGGCATGTGCATAGCTGATCAAGACAAACAATCCCAACATGGTCATTCCAATGCACCCATACTTGTCGCTTATAAGTCTCAAAATGTTCTTGCTTGTTCCTATAAATTGTATCGTATCACCCTGTTAAAGGTTACTCGATCCCGCCAACATGCATAAAAAGGGATTTTATTAACTTTACTGTGGTGCGTAGACGAGAGAACTTTGCACTAGAAACTTGGTGCAAACACACATACAAGCAGATACTAGGTTCATAAGCTCGAACTGCTGGATCAACAAATAAGCCTAAATTGACTTCATCTGCCCTAACGATAACTCCATACACAGTGGTACGAACGAATACGGCTGAATATGTTTGACTACAAACGGTATGATTTTCGGTAAACCTTAAAATGTTCGCACGCATTACTTCAAAGTTATCAATGACCGCCATATCAGTTTCACCAAGACAGGTGTGATATGCTCAATCTAGTCATCAATCAATTACTTTAGAAACCCCTTAAAATCAATGTAGTTTGCACATTGAGCAACTAAAAGCAGCACACGAAGAATTTGATATCCGAGTGAGCTTTCAGACTTTGTGAAGCAATACCCAGCGTCCAAGATGCCAGGGAACAAGTTCTTGTTCATTTCGGTGAGACTATTAGCATAATATACGGTAACGATTCTCCTTTCTAATTCCTATTTCCTCAAGGTTTTTGACACGTTCAGCTGTCGAAAACAGCTAAAAGTCATAACCCTTTCTTTTGTGGGTTCGCTTCAAGAGAATATTCAACAACGACTATCCTTATACGCTTTAGATTTACTAAATAACTAATGCCCGTGATTTTAAACTGGGTGCTGTGCCACGTATTTCAAAAAGTGAATTTTGCTAGACATCTTGATTGATAAGCTAAACTCGGTGAAGAAAATAGGCGTAGGGCAGTTAAGGACGTGGTTCAGGGCTACCAAAACATGGCACATGAATAGTACGAAAACTTTAGGAAGGCTAGCCAATTTACAATCCTCATTCCACCTTTCGAAAATATATTGTGGTTTATTGATGCCCTGTTCTGGATGATCGGTCGTGTGCTTTGATCATAAGTCCTCCCATCACTAGCTCATGTACCTTCTTAGAGAATGGTGCACTTGCAGTTGCGTACCGTGCGCGTTCCTGTATTATTTGGCCATTGGTCCACGGGAGCGAGCGTTCTTACACCCTTCACACGGACTCGTTATCAATTAGTATCAACCAAAAGCAATCCGTGCTAGATCCAAAACAGCTCGACGTACACAGGGTGATAAGGAGGAATGCGGACGAGCAAATAAAGGGTGGGGGGTGATTATTGGGGGGCGAAGGGCGTCCTACACCGTGAAATCGCTGCAGCGAAGGTGGTGTCCCCTCTTTGCGGCAATTGTTTCGCTGTAGCACCACGCCTTTAAATATATACTCCGTGGCAAATATTTTTACTTAAACCGTCTTCTTTTAATTAGCACAGTTGCACGCGTTCTCTTCGAAGAGTCTCGAGCTCCAAAGACATGCTCTTTTCCAGGGCGTATGGCTGCCAATGCTGCAACGAAATGCCTCGGGGCATAGTCCACGAGCCCTCGGGGGGGGGAGGACAAGTATAACTGACCGACGTCACTTGCATGTCGCACATTGCACGCACCCGTCAGCCAATACACCCACTCCCACAACAGACAACTGACTGGCTCGGACGGTGGTCTGATTGTGGGAGTGGGGGAGAGAGTGAGGTCGACGGCTCAGCGCATTTTCCTCGCTATAAACAATCTGACGCGCTTGAAACTATCACGGTGCGCTAAAAGCCGTGGCTTGGAAGGTTGCCAACCGACGAGATAACTAGGACCGCGAGGTCAGCCCAATGTGTGTTTTGTGTGTAGTGGCTGACTGGCTGACTGGCGGACTGAGACTCAGGCTACAATGGCTCCTTCTTAATGTGACCTTTATAACACTCCCACTCCGTGGGATCCAAGTCAGGTGTGGTGTATCGCCCAGGGGCGCCTCCGGCTGCGCCAACCACCGGTGCCGTCTCCCATCTCCGATCTTCTTGACTCAGTCATGACACCGGACTCAGGTGGGGGAAGAGGTGAGAGTGCGGTAGATGCAGCGCAAGTCTACTATCACTTTAAACTAAATCACGCGCAGCAGATTTCCAGCGGTAAAGCACCGACGCAATCCCACCCGAAGTCTACAAGCACGGTGGGCCCCGGCTGATGGCAGAACTCGCAACACTTCCAGGAGATGTGGTGCCAAGGACAAGTTCCTCTGAATTTCAAAGACGCGACCATAGTCCATCTCCACAAACGGAAGGGCAACCGGCAACTCTGTGATAATCACAGAAGCATATCGTTGCTCAACATCGCCGGGAAGATCTTTGCCCATATCCTTCTCAATCGTCTGAACGGTCACCTAGAACAGGGCCTACTCCCGGAAAGCCAATATGGCTTCCGCCGACACCGTGGAACAACCGACAGGATCTTTGCCGCCCGCCAGCTACAAGATAAATGCCAGGAGATGTGAACTCACCTTTACACTACCTTTGTGGATCTGACGAAAGCCTTTGACACGGTGAATCGTGACGGACTGTGGAAAGTCATGCAGAAATTCGGCTGTCCTGAGCGGTTCACGAGCATGGTGTGTCAGCTTCATGACGGGATGACGGCGTGCATCACTTACAACGGGACGGTATTCGAAGCATTCGCAGTGTCCAACAGAGTGAAGCAGGGCTGCGTATTGGCTCCTACCCTGTTCAGCCTCATGTTCTCGGCTATGCTGATGGACGCCTACCGTGATTAACAGCCTCGGATCCGCATCGCCTCCAGAACTGACGGGAACCTTCTTAACAGTCGACGTATGCAGGCCACAACGCACGTGTCTACGGCTACAGTCCATGACTTGCTCTTCGCAGACGACTGCGCCCTCAACCCCGTGACGGATGAGGACATGCAAATGAGCATGGACCTTTTCACCACAGGCTGTACCAATTTTGGATTAATAATAAGTACAGCCGAAACGGTTGTCATGCACCAGCCGCCACCCAACGCGAAATATAATGCTCCCCGAAGCAATGTCAACGGTGCTCAAATCAAAAATGTGGAAAACTTCGCTAATTGAGGAAGCACGCTGTTTAATTGCAACGGTATTCTTCTGAACACCAAACTGAAGATGTACAAGGCCGTCGTCTTGATGACACTCCTTTACGGAGCGGAGACCTGGACCATCTACTCAACCAAGCCAGGAAGCTGAATCACTTCCATCTCAGCTGCTTCCACAGAATACTGAAGCTGAGATGGCAAGACAGGATCCCGGACACGGAAGTCCTGGAGCGGACCGGAATCCTCAGCATCCGCGCCATGCTGAGGCAAGTGCAACTGCAATGGAGCGGCCATCTGGTGAGAACGGACGACGAGCGACTACCCAAACGACTTTTCTACGGAGATGTCACTACCGTTGCTCGCCGACAGGGAGGTCAAAAATGACGCTAAAAGGACACTTTGAAGAAATCTCTGAAGCAACTGAATATGAACCCGGTGACCTGGGAGGACCTCGCCCAGGATAAACCGGAATAGAGAAGATCCGTGAAGACCAGTGAAGCAATCTATGAGGCCAACCGGATCACCACCACAAGGGCCAAAAGAGTGGCACGAAAGTCACCAATGCCCCGGACCAACACCTCATGCTCAGGCCACTTCAACATGCCCGCGCTGCCAACGCAACTTCAGCGCGTGAATCGGCCTGGTCAGACATCTTCGGACGCAATGCACCAACAATCCGACAATTCCAATTTCTACGTCAAATTCTGCCAACCCTCCTTCTGACTCCCACACCCTCACTCCTGGCATCAATTCCATTACTCCCACCATCATAGAGACCACATCCATCTACTCATCCTCTGTTACCCCCACCACCGCAACCACCACCGACTTCGCCTTCACTAAGACCACCGCCACCATCAGCGATGGGGACTCTCTCCTAAACTGTCCTCAATGCGACCGCACATTCACCTAAAGGCATCGGCCTAGTTGGTCACTTGCGAATCCATCTTACAGAGATTGATGAACCAGTGCCTGGAGCACCAACACACAGCAGAGGTTTCCACCTCCACTGCCCTCACTGCCCTCGCGCATTCACTCATCACATGGGCCTATTCGGTCACATGCACATCCATGACAGCGGAATTTACCACAATGCCGACAACACCGATACACCATGCACAACCTCCGCTCCTGCCACTCCCACCCCCACTTCCACGAATGACATCACCCCAGCCTCTCCCGATTTATCCTGCCCACACTGTGCCCACAACTTCAACTCACGCATCGGCCTGGTCGGTCACCTGTGAATCCATCGCATGGAGGCTGATGAACCAGTGCCTGGGGCTCCGACATAGAGTCGCCACGCCCGCCCCCACTGCCCTCACTGCTCCCCACATTTACACACTGCATGGGCCTATTAGGACACATGCGCCTCCACGACAACCTCCGGTAAACCACCGGAGGCTAAGCTACATCAGCGCACTCTACCTACACCAATATATAGACAACACCCTTACCATCATCATCATGTACCTGAGAATATCACGGGTTCTAGAAACAGTGGCTTGGAAGGTTGTCAATCTGACGCTTACACCAGACCACACCGTCGGCCCAATGTATGTGCTGTGCGTGTCGAGTGGCTGACTAGTTGACTGGGAGTCAGACGGCGATAGCTCCTCCATATCCCCTGTGTAAGTAAATCCTGGTGTGTGCGTTATGGGAGCCAGGTCGTGCTGTGGCGCGCGAAGACGGGTACGCCGACCCGTCAGCCAATGCGCCCACTCCC
Source organism: Schistocephalus solidus (assembly GCA_017591395.1). Lineage (NCBI taxonomy): Eukaryota > Metazoa > Platyhelminthes > Cestoda > Diphyllobothriidea > Diphyllobothriidae > Schistocephalus > Schistocephalus solidus. Next base: position 67,290 of record WEDG01007661.1, on the reverse strand, counting down.
ACATCAGACAACTGACTGGCTCGGATGGTGGTCAGATTGTGGGGATGGGGGAGAGAGTGAGGTCAACAGCTCAGCGTATTTTTCTCACTATAAACAATCTGACGCGCTTTAAACTTTCACTGTGTGCTTAAAACTGTGGCTTGGAAGGCTGCCAACTGACGGGATAACTCGGACCGTATGGTCCGCCCAATGTGTGTTTTGTCTGAAGTGGCTAACTGTAAAACTGAGAGTCAGGCTGCAATGGCTCCTTCTTAATGTGGCCTTTATGGCACTCCCACTCCGTGGGATCCGAGCCAGGTGTGGTGGTACGCCCAGGGGCGGCTCCGGCCACGCCAGCCACCTGCGTCCTCTCCCACCTCCGGTATTCTTGACTCTGTCATGACAACGGATTCAGGTGGGGGGGGGGGAGAGAGAGTGCGGTAGCTGCAGCGCAAGGCTACTATCACTTAAAACTAATTCACGTGCAAGTCACCGTCCCTGCACCAGCATTCTTTAGAGCGTATGGTGAACATCATCGGACTACGACGGTCAAAATGCCGTGTGTGCCCCCTAAACGGCCGCGTGGTAGATGTGCTTGACCAACGTGGGGACAAAATCAGGGTACGGCAGGCGTTGTTCTTATTTGGGATAAGCTCCCATAACAAATGCCGAACCTGGTCATGCATAGGTGTAAACTCATGTCCCACCACCCATTGTTGTCATTTTATGGTTATGGTTAGATATGAATCACCTGCGGCTAACCCCACCTCCGGTCTTGTTGATAATATCTTGACACCGGGCACAGGTGGGTAAGGGAAGACAGAGTGCGGTAGATGCAGCGTAAGTCTACTATCACTTTAAACTAAATCACGCGCAAGTCACCGTCCCTGCTCCACTTTCCCATGGAGCCTACGGTGGACATCGTCGGACTACGATGGTCGAACTGTCGTGTGGTAGAGAGGAGAGGAGAGACAGAGGACGTATGGGAGACAGAGGGCGAAGTATTCGTCTTCACTGCTGCGAAAAGTCTAATTCCCTTCCCGGGGCTGGGCTCCTTTGATGCGGCGACTGGGACTTCAAAGGAGGTCTCTGTTTTCGTGTGCGTACAGCTGGGCTTTTTGCGCCTACCGACTGCAGTGTTCACTCACAGAGTCAGCTTCAAGTGACCTTTAGGCTGAGGCCGTTTTCTCACCCTTCTTTTCGCCGCAGCCTTCTTTTGCTGTGCATGGGTGCAAAATGTTAGATGACTAGAAAATTTGTCCATTTTTCTGTGAAAGAGCCTTAACGCAAAAACGTGAATTTTGTCTGGCGAGCGAGTGGGAAGAAGGATAGGAGGCGGCGTGGTTAGTCAATAACTACAGCAAGCGTGCACATGCGTGGAACGGTCTACCTAACTGAACTGCCTACACGGGGAAGTACTCCATTTTACTGACGGGCGCGTAATTTTCCATCTTAGGGAGAGCCCCGCAGTTTGTGACAATAAGACCTGCAGCTGGTTAAGTTAACGCCGATGGCATCAGTTCTAAAACAGATGTGTGTACTGCGCCCCGGAATTTATGAAAGGTTTACTAAAATAATAGAGTTCTGTAGCTGACAGCCAGGTGCCTTGGATTATGGGTACGGATCACTTGTAAGGTCCCTTAAACCGGACATCAGAAAGGGTAAATAGGCCCGTTTCTTAACCCTAATATAAAACTAAACTATCATTTTAATCTTAACCCTAGCCTCATCCTAAACCAAAATCCAAAAAAATAACCTGATCTCAAGTCGTGACCTTCAGCATAATCTTGATACTTCCAACAAGATTTACCGTAATTCCAACCTTAACTCAAGCGCTAAGCTTAACCCTAACCCTCACCTTAATCTAAACCTATTTTCTCCGGAATTTGGCTCAAAGTCACATGTATTGCCGCGGTCCCTGCGTCCTGTTTTGGCAGCCATGCAAATCAAAATCTGTTTAGTGCTAATGATTATTGCAATGATACTTTCTGTTTGAAAGACGTTTAAAGCGCTTTAATCAACGTTTCACGAATTTCGGTGCATAATGTCCCCAGAGGTAAGGAAAGCGTTTGCAAAAAATGAATCCTTAAAATGAATGCCGTTCTTGAATAGCGCAAATTCTTTAGAGCTGACAAGTTTCCTAATGCGCCAGACACTATCATGGAAGGCCTTAGAGAGATCGAGGACCTGCTTAGCAAGAACGGGTATCCTGACAGATTTATTAAAAAGAATATGGTTGCAAAATCACACTTACTGTGGAAAATGGAATCGCATTCCCCAAAGTTTCCTTTCAAGGAAGTGTGGCAAGCGAACTTCTGGGAAGACACCTTGGCCAAGCCATTTCACGAGTCTTCCCAGCAGCGAGAGTTGGGATAGTACTGTCAACCAACCCGGTTTTAAATGGAAAAGCTAGCGATAGGTTGCCAGCTCAGACCACTTCCATGTGCATCTCCTTATTGACATGCTCATTTGGAACAGAATAAGGGAACACCTCCTGGTATGACTGAGAAAAGGCGCAGCTAGGAGCATAAACAGCGCGATTCTTGCACACATAGGGGATTTCGGGCACCGTGTGGACCCCAAAGAAGCCTTCCTTATAAGTTACAAGGTCCCAACAGACTACCCTAAGCCACTAAGTGAGCCTCTGCTAGCAACAACCACCTGGAAAGGCTCCACCTAACGCTCGCTGCCGCCTATTCCACTGTCTCTTATTACCCCCCTCATACGACTCACTTGTATGAAAAAAGAACATTATTGCTCGCATCTTTTAACTTGTACCCGTTCGCATATAAACGTACTGGCCGGTAAGGATGAATTGTGTGGCCGCCTCAGCAGGACCTCCCAGCCCATTTGAACTAGATGGCCTTGTGATAAATTTAAGGAAGTGTAAATATATTGGTGAGTTTCGGTGCATAATTTACCATAGAGGTCCCCGTTGGTAAGGAGAGCTTTCGCAAATAAGGTATACTAAAAATTGAATGTCCTTATTGAATAGCGTAAATTCTTTAGAACTGCCCAGTTCCTGGGCTAATGACATGGACAGAGATATTCCCACCTTTGGGAAGTATTGCAGCTTCCATCCATAGGGCGCGCGGAGAGAAGGCGGTAGCATCAGCAAAGAAAGCAGAGTTTGAGTAAATGGCATTGGAATTAGAGGTTTAAGTAAGGAATGAGAAAACACAGAGCATAATTCAGGAACTGTGAGCCAGGTGGGCCTTCGGTGGGTCATAGTGGACGTAGGGTTTACGCGACGGTCTTCTATGTTCCGAAGATTAATTTCTCTAATCGGGTGGTTGTTCCTTCAGATCCTGCGAGAATTCGTTGTCATAGGAACTTTGTGTAAAAAACTTGGCATCCGATAGCTCGTTTGAGTAAACATCCTCATAATTAAGCGAGGATATGTTTTATGACACGACTCTGAATAGAGTGCGTCATCAGACCAGTGTCACGGCTCACCTCTTCCGCTTATAAGATTGTACTTCAATTCACGATTTCACTAGAAGCCTCAAAAATTGGCAAACTGGCCTTAGGAATGTTTGAAAAGTCTACCTGAAGCAAGAAAAGCCGAGTTATGATGGGAGGTAGCGCTACTGGTTGGAATCGGAATGTCGAAGTAAGTGAGTGGACAGCACACATTTATTCGGACACGATGAAGAACTACCATTGATAGTAATCCGTTCTGAATAAGCCTAAAGGCTCCTCAATCTGCACCTAATGGAAACTTATTTCTGTGTGGAAGGTGTTCCTTTCGTCCTTTTAATGTGTTTTGTCTTACCCCGCTTTGTTAGACAGAACAAGGAAGGCCACAACCCAGTAGAACACAGAACGTGTTTAATGCTCGCACTTCAGGAGTTCGAACCCTTTGAGGGGGACTCCATTTTAAACTGCATTGTGATGTCATTTCCAATTCCGTGTGCGCGTAGAACTCGGTACAGACCACCGTTTTATCTTAAAAATCCGTTTAAGTGCCTTTCCGGCAACTAGAGTGCGATAACCAGCAGTGATTAATGACAAAGTATGAAAGAATTGAACGGTCATTTATGATCTGTCTCCATCTTTGACCATAAATACCACAATCTCAGGCATAAAATATTCAACATCGGAAAATGATAATACCTGATAGATGTGAGTTCATGAGTTAACTAATAGACCATTTTGCTCCACGAAGCCTTTTTTATCCTGTCGAAAGTATCCAACATAAAAATTATCAATGTCTCAGTCTGCCAGTACATATGTTCAGAGTAGTATTAATCTTCCTTCGGTAAAAATGCCTTGTCTGGCAGAGTGATACGGGAATCAGAACCATCCTGCCCACCTTAAATGGCTGGCCTCCCGACAAAAGTAAGGATAGGCAAATACTCCCGTGTCTTAACCCTAACAATAACCCTTAAATAAAACTGAACGTTAACCTTTATCTTAACCCTACCCCTCCATAAACCTAAACCCTACAGTTAGCACAAACCCACATCCTAACCCTTGATATACTCCTGTCCCTAACACTAACTTCTTATCTTAAACCTAGCCCTGAACTTAGCTCTAACACTCATCTTAAGCTTAAACCTCAGTCCCCCGCAATTGGACACAAAGACACACATGTATGTTGGGTGGTTCCTATTTCCGTGTCCTGTTTAGACGGTCGTACAAGGCATCCCTACCCATCATTCCTTTGGTCGAAGCTCATGCAACATGCCATTGAACCACTGTCTCAAATTATTTTCTCTTTTGGTGATCCCTGGCTCCATCTTCATTCCGGGAACATAGCTCTGAGGAGGTAACCCTGTCAACCAGAACCGAAAGGCGGAGATATTTTTGCAACCTCTCGGGCTACGGTCTTCGTAGATTGCGTCCTAAGTACCTATTAGCGTGCTTCTTTTCGAAAGGAAGAAATTTAATTTTAATTGTGTGCCGTTGATCAGTCATTAGTGTGGTCGGTGCCGCTGTCATGCAGACACCGCTTTCAGTGGCGGTGTGTGTATGTCCATCCACGCACATTTGCACTGCCGTCGGCGCCTATTTGGTCCTAGTGACCTAGTGAATAGCCTCGTACGTCTTTGGAAGGCTAACACTCATGCACACAGGGGCACCGTTATACTGCAAAGGACGCGAGGGGGTTAGAGGGGAGGAGGAGGAGGAGGAGGAGGAGGATGAACAGACGTACACGTGCGCGCCCGGTCTAGGAACGGAAAAAGGGCGCGGCGTCAGCTACAAACGGAAGTGGCGGTGACGATAGCGGCCGCGGCTGTTATACAGCCGGAACAGTACCTGTGTGTCGGCATGTGGTGCACACTGAACCACTGATGCATAAAGGTCAAGCTCGCATGAGGCTCGGGTGAGTGCTTGTGCGAAGACTGGATGCATTCGCGTTTGTTTTCATCTGCGTTCGCTGTGTGTGTGTCGGCTGCACTACTCCGAGCGTGTATGTCAGTTGCGGGGTCAGAACAGAGAGGGAGAGAGAGAGAGAAGCTGGCTTGAGAGCAACATGAGAGCGAAACCGCGGCCCGACCTGTGCGGCCATCTGGCAGGGGGAAGTGAGCGGCATTACTGTCGCCAAGAGACGTGAACGAGGCAGATTAAAGCGAATCTAAACAAAAGGTGCCGTTTTGCTGGGGGTTGGCAACGCAATTGAAAAGCAACTAACGCTCACATTTCACCTACCCACTTGCCCGCGTACATATATACAAAAACCCAGCACGCAGCCGGAGAGCATGAGAGTCAGGAGTTTTAGTCTTGTTGCTGCCCCTAGCCGGCTCTGATCCTTGAGCAGCTAGTACTAAAAATCTGCCTCGGAGCCTTGTTCCATCTGCAACATACGCCTGAGGTGTAGTTTATATGCAAACTACCTTTTTTCCCCGTTTTCAAAATATCTTTTTTGAATTTCTTTTCTGTCTTTAAAGAATGAAGGTATTTTTGCAACAAGATAGCTAGGGCTACAGTAAGCTTCGGGTACGGTCACGGATATTGTTTATCTGTAAATGATGGAGCCTAGCATACGTCAGCTGCGCCAGGATTCTTGGAAAGCAAATTTGATATTTCTTATGCTGGTCACACACCTCCTGCTAGATTGACAGAAAGTAATTTTTCCACGCTGGGCTTCTGAGATAATTGCATACATGACAGTAATATGGTTGATCATTCCCTTGACGCTCATTACCTGTTTGCCATCATTTAAGAACTCCAGGTGAAAAGGAGCATTGACCTCCTTTTTCGCGTATGTATTGGTCAGGGTTTTTAAATCTGATCAGTTGCCTGACTTAAAGAGCTTGCAACTATATCGGTGGACGTGAGAAGTTGAATTATAGTTTTTTTGCTGGATTTCATTCGCTCCGATTCCGACTGACTGTACTAGTGAGTCTATAGCGGAGGCACTTAAGGGTCAATGTGAAAGTACTGTTGGCATTTTAAACCCCCAATAAGTAGAGGTGTCATAATCTAAGAACTGCACAATGGTGCCGATAAAGGCAAAGGAGACTTTATTGGCTGGTTTAGGCCTGTTTGTCGTCATCAGAGCGAGAAAGCCAGAAGCCAAACTTCGAATATTTGTCTATTGGATATCTGAATCAAAAGCTTCACCATCAAGTCAGAGAATCGCCTCCTACCAAGGTGCGATCGGCAATGTGCAAATTCACATGGGAGTGGCCTTTGCCACTTTATCACTCCTATAGAGCAAGAGGTGGATAGTTCTAACTGACGATTACATAAGGGTTTAGGAGTGAAACTCACAGAGGGACCCTGACACGGAGACAAGTAAGACTGAAGTGACTATTCCTGGCCTATTTAGACTATTCAGCACGCATTCAGGATACATAATGTAGCGTTCATTACATATAACGTAAGGACATGCTTCTTATTACTCAAGTCCGAGTCGTAGGTGCTCTCAACACTTAACATTACTTTATAAGCGTATGTGTAAGCTAACTTTCGATTTGTCTTGATGATGATCATTCACTGGTTAGAATGGCGAATGTCTTATTTCCCTTATATGTCTAAACGTTGGCAATGTCAGTCTTTACTTTTTGCTCTCGAAGAAAAAGCAAGCCGCAAACGTTTCATAAGCTTGCTAATGTGGCACTTACCTTGCATGAAAAGCTATTGAAGTAGCTTGATTTCCTAAGTAAATACTTCAGCAGATGTCAGGCAGGGAGTACTCTGCAGCCCTTGTAAAACATTTTACAAGTATTATAAGAGGTTTGAGGTCAGCGAAAGCCAAAGGAATCACCTGTCGTGATGTTAACTAGTTAGGGGAAACGCGAAGATGAATTCATTTTTAACAGTTGAGAAACCCATAACTGACCTAGTTTACATCAACCTATCCCCAGCAATGTAGTAAACTGTTGGGGAAGAAGTCCTATGGATAAATAACTTCCATGAGAACTGCTTGATTATCAATGATTAAGGCATCAGCGGCTCTGACCAAAATTATTGTAAGGAACCAAATTGTACACATTTTTGAGGTATCTTGGCATATTTTAAAAGGCATATTTTCGACGACAATGGCCAACGTTAAAATTCGTGCTTATTCCTTATAGCCACAGGAAGAAGATTTATGGATGTCCTTTGACCAGCATAATCACGCATACACTCGTAAATTAAAATAAAGCAACAACCATCAACTTTCAGTACATGGTACTGGAAAGACCGCATCAGGATGTACGTGAGGGCCACAAAACCGCCTCACTGGAATGAGCCTCTTTTGACAACAGTCCTATGTGTTTGTCCTTGCCGGAAGTAAACAGAAAAGACCCTGCCAATTCACACAAAATTTTATCATCGAAAACAGGTTGTTCTCGTTACCAGGAGTCATGCATATTTCGCACTCACGGAAACCACGTATTGACGATACACTTAACCCTCCAAAAAGATGGCCATTGTGGTTTAGGCGGATTATATAGTGTTCTCGATGACAATTCAAAATTTGACCCAGCATCAAGTTAGGCAGGTCACAAGTGGACCTTCAGTAGGTGGTCTCTGTCACTGCGGAAGAAGAGAGAGAGAGAGCTACGCTTTATTTTGAAAGAAAAATTCCAAAAATGTCAGCAAAAAAGGTCCTCCATTCACCATGAAGAATCGTCCTTCAATGCGTCTCAAAATATCGATCAATTTGGACTTCCTTCAAAATGGTGCCAGCGTCGTGCGCTGATGACCTCATTTTTGTTGTTCGAATAAACAAATGGGGTTAAAATTTAGTATATAATGGGTAAAATAGGCCAATCGACGTGTATATAAGAGGATTCACATGCGAACGGAGAGCAGAAAAGATGGCAGCTCAATTTCAAAAGCCCACCGTTGTTTTCGAAATTGGGTCAAGCCCGCAGGCCTGCTTCAGCAACGTGTTTGCGGCATCCTGGATGCCGGTTAGATTGGCATTATCACAACGGTATGTGTGTCCCGCTACGTCAACCCAGAGCCAGGCGCTTCAGATATGAGCCTGAAAAGCTCATGCCACTGCACACGAGCTCATCCTTAATTGATTGAGATCGGGTATATTCAGTCAGGTCTCGATTGATTGAGGGAGATGCTCTTCTGGCTCTTATGTAGAATTCGGGGCCTACAGCTCATGCAGGGAGCATTATGGTGATTAGCAATAAGTCATCGAAAAGTATTGCTGACAGAGACTGCAGTGCCTTTGTTGGCTTATTTGCCTATTGGGCTGACGGTGAACTTTCAGCTCCGAAAATATTCACATCTATTCCGCAATTACGGGCAGATCGGTGCATGCCACTGCTGTTATGGAAACCAATTCTTTACCCTGACCCTCATCATGGTTCTAAGGCTAGACCAAAAGCAGGGGAAAAGGCACACGACAATTCGACTTCTACACGCAATGACTTGCGCGTGAATCAGGTTACAGTAAAGCAGACTTGTACAGCATGATTCGCCCTCTCTATTCCCTCTCACCCATCGCTTTAATAGCAAGAGAATTTAAAGGTGACCTGAGGTGAGCACGAACGCAGTGGCTGAAAATGTTATGCAGCTCAAGTACCACACACGAACTGGTCCCCAGGATGCCTCAGAAGACATTCTCCCAACGTAGGCGAGATGAATATGTCGTTACATGCTACGCTTCGCTCTCTACATTGACGATGGCACAGTGAGTCTCATGTGTGCTACAAGAAAGAGGCCTGGGGTTATGGAAAGGGGGACGAGTAGGTGGGTGTTGTGATGTAGCTTCAAACGCAGGCTATTGATGTGTTCATGGGCTAGTAGAATGGTTACTGGATCTAAATTGCCCCGTTTTGTCAAAGCTTTTTATGGAGACGCAGATGAACAAAAAGGCCCATGCGATTAATGTATTTCCTTTAGACATTGCGGGTAATTGCAGCGGGTTCGACATACCTGTGTTGGGACCCCTATCACTGGTTTGCCAGTTTTAGCGCACTGTGACCGAACAAGACTGTACGTAATGAGAATATAAGCTCATGCTTGTGACAGATTAGACTTTAGTCTACAATGCTCGTGGTAAGAGTTTTGGTCACGATCTTTGACAGGATGTTAAGTGCATTCTCACTGGTGATGTTAATTGTAGTAGTAGTAGTCGTAGTAGTAGTAGTAGTAGTAGAAGAAGAAGAAGAAGAAGAAGAAGAAGTAGCAGTAGTAATTGTAGTAGTAGTAATAGTTGTATTAGTAGAAGTAGTAGTAGTAGTAGTAGTAGTAGTAGTAGCAGTAGTAGTAGTAGTAGTAGTAGTAGTAGTAGTAGTAGTAGTAGTAGCAGTAGTAGTAGTAGTAGTAGTAGTAGTAGTAGTAGTAGTAGTAGTAGAAGAAGAAGAAGAAGAAGAAGAAGAAGAAGTAGCAGTAGTAATTGTAGTAGTAGTAATAGTTGTATTAGTAGAAGTAGTAGTAGTAGTAGTAGTAGTAGTAGCAGTAGTAGTAGTAGTAGTAGTAGTAGTAGTAGCAGTAGTAGTAGTAGTAGTAGTAGTAGTAGTAGTAGTGCAGATGTCTTATGAGATTAAGAGGCCAGCCGGTCGTGACAACATTGCTTTCGGTTTGCAGATGACAAACGAAAGCACAAGAGTGTGGAGATTATAACAAAAGTTGGGTGATTCCATCATTGTTCCGTAGAAATTGAGTCTTGCGGACCAAAACGTTTTTTTGGCAGAGCCTATTTGGTTGGCTATTAAGTGGTTGCCTCAGCATTTACAGCAGTGTACTAGACCTGCAAATCATTAGCGAAGGCCTCCCAGGTTTACGTGTTGATGTGTAGTTCCATTATTGTGATCGTCAGGGTATCCTTCTAACAATAATTACGCCCCCTGTCTTCAAACACCCATTTGAACGCCACCGTAGAACAGTCATTTGGACAGGTGCTCATCATCCGTCCACACGACCTGGCCGCTCCGTGGCAGTCACGTCTGCATTATTATGGCATGGAAACTGATGACGCCGTTTTGTTCCAGGATCTCAGTGTCTGGGCTCCTGTCCCGCCAACTCCTCGTCAGCATTCTTCGTAGGCAAATGAGATGAAAAATGTTAATTCTTCTTGTCTGGCCTTCATAACCAGTCCACGTCGAAGCCACGTACAAGAGCGTTCTCTGGATAGCAGTCTGCACATACTTAGGATCCGCCACGTACGACACGCTTCTCACTGCACGTGTCAGGGTGCTGTACGGACAGATTGAATCAGAGAAATGAAAGGTGATTGCGTTTTGATGAGCTTGGCCGACTCTCAATTGTCAAAGTGTTTATAGATCAGAGATTTGAATGGCTGGCCGAACTTTTCGGCCTTGGACTGATCGATTTTTTTCCCCATTCACTGTCTCGGGCTTCGTGTGGATGTTTGTGCAGCTTGACTGCCACTGGTGTTGCACAACTTTACAGACTGAATCTCAAAGGAATGAAAGTGACAAAACACGCTACCTTAAGAAAGAGCCATTAAAAACTGACCCTCTCTTCACCACAAATGCACACACTCGTACCCGCGGTCACACAGAAGTTCTGCTTCGCTTGCCGCAGCTGAACTACCGATGTCTTGATTCTGTCTTCAATTCTCGCTCTTTGAAGACTTTTGTGAATGTGAGTTTATCGCGGACAGGCGTCTATGTAATAAGTTTTCAAATAACCCGTTACGCATTTCATTGTGGTGACCCAACTGTGTTAGCTCCTTACCAGAAGTCCTTGGTAAACTGGATGGTTACGGACTTGATCTAAAAAATCCTCGCTCTACTGAGTTCATTTTCACTAAATCTGGTACTATGCCATGAAAATACAATTGCTGGCAGCGAGGACGCAAAAACAGAACAAAGGATGTCCGGTTTAGGGGTTTAAACATTTTCTCATTCCAATTGTTGGCAACGACGTAGTATGTGACCCACCTCAGGGAAAAAAGGATCTGTCAGCGAGTAATACGGGAACGGTGGTAATAGGATTTTTATGGATGGAGCTAAATGAAGAAAAGGTGAACACGAACCTTATCCTCACCCTATTCATTGTTATCGTTAGGGTTAGCACTCGCTGCCGGGTTTTTAGGGTCGGACAATAGCTTCTTGCCACAACAAGTGTGTGGAATTTGCGATCCAGTGGCTTTACCTCACGCCCACCACTATTCGCGATATAATTCCTATCTTATATGACCCGCTTTTATAGGGACCCTTGACGAGAGTAAGAATGAAGCCTGCTCTGCGCAATCTTTCATTATAAAAGCAAAATATATGTTTATTGAAACTTCCGTGGCCTCCTAAAAGGCACCGCTTAGAAAGTTACAATTTGACCCGATCGTATGCTCCTCCTGCGGCCAAAGGAAAATCGTGTGACCCTCCTAACCCGACAACGAATGCTTACCCTAACAAGTTCAGGGGATAGAGTTAAGATTACGTCGGCATGTAGTACGGTTGCGTATTACACGCTGACTTATCCTTTGTTACTTGAGTTGTGTCGCATATTACGTTCCTGCCCAAGTTTTTTCCGCTTCTATTATCGGTCCCTCCTACTGTAGGTTAAAATTGTAGTATCACAATTAGGAGGTGGATACAAATGTTCCTGATGTTATATGGCGAGGAGTTTTTGCGGCCATGTCCAACCATCTGATAAGTAAGTGCTATCACGTGTAGGGTGCCCTTAGTGTGGCCTATATGGCGTTCGCATGAACGTGAGATCCAATACTCGTTTTGTATAAAAAATAGATGTATTTGGGGGAACAGGTCGTGCGTGGCGCGAGTAAACAGCTCGTATCGCTTGATCAGACACTGAGCCCGAACCAGCCTCCGCTTGGCTTGACATTGCCCTGCTATCGGAGCCTGGAGATAATGAAGGAGAGAGTGCAGTAACGGCTTTAGTGTCATCGCTCACCTTGGTCACAAAAGTCCACAACTGAGATCTTTTTGCACTGAGATGAAGCAAATATCTTTAGTGGATGGATGTGTAATGCACTTGTTATTTGCTTCAAAAATCACATTTTTCCTATGTCAATTTTCAATTAAAAGTTCATGCAATTTTATGATACGAATGGAACTTTGCTTACAAAAAATTGGTGGTCACTTCGCTGTGAGTAATTATCAGCAGCAGACTAGTTCCGCTAGGCAGCACAGCTTATTCACCAGCATGCTCGATTCCTCAGTCATTTTATCAAACACTAGTTGCCGTTGGCGATTATTTTTCTGTGGGCACAAGGGTTGAAATTATAGTAGAATCAAATGTCAGTGCAGCATTTATGCCCCTACACAACCTGCGGAGAAAGGTAAGCTGCTACACTCTTCAAATGACCAACTATTTACTTGGAAAAAGATCACATCAAATTAATGCATGTGTCAAACATGACGGGGGCTCCAATTACTTCGAAAACGTCACTGTGGTATCCGGCGCACGAAAGGGTTTCTAATGCGAGGGGACTTGCGCGGCGTATACTTCACATCCTTTTTCCACCATCACTGTTTTCCAATGACAGGGTTAAGACGGTTGGAGATTGGTGCGGGTGAAATGTCTAGCAGGGCCTGATGAGGGTTTTTATGTGTCAGACACCATCTGGTTCTAACAAACACATGAAATAGTCTTCAATGAGGAAATCTGGGTTCCCACAAAGGCAGGGATACCCTAAAGACTACATTCAGAATGAGTTTTTATAACCTTCTAAAAGTGCGCATGGCTGACTTATTCCACCAGTCTGCAACCTTCCACGTTTAGGCCCTTGGAGTATCATATGTATTATTCTGAATAGAACATGTATTGCAGGCGTGATTAGCTTAATCCTCACTACCCGTCACCAAAAACTGACGTGTGTGTCAAACGGAACGCAGATTGGGCACGGAGACCCCTCAAAATCACCCGTTTGTACTTATGCAGGATGACTTTTTCAACCAAGAGACTGGTGAACCCCAGGATATCTTTTAAACAAGTTGAACCGACGACACTCGTCAGAAAGTCTGACGCATCGACAAATGGTGCAATGTTGTGAACAAGGCGTACGTCCATTAATGCGTGCATCGTTGTCAGTCCACTGTCCCTTTTTCTGCTCTTGTCGACTTTATTCTTCATTTGCCTGACCGCGACATTGTTTACCTGGCAACTCTGTGCTAGCCAAAGGCATTTCGGGATCTTTTTGTCCATCGGCTTGTATATGGTATGCCTAGTTAGCCGGTACTTAAACACTAACGTCGACGCCAAAATCACCAAATGACTGGCCAACATGGAAGCCTACCAGGAAGGGAGAGGAGGAAGACCAGCTGGAAGTTAGAACTATTTTGATCAGACTAGCGCCCAAGCAAAAGCTAGCCATAATGGCACGTTCGCCAGAGAAATATCAATAGGAATCAGACCTTTCATTTATGCCGATGGTTCTGGCACAATAACGATATCAAGAAGATGACAGTGCATAAAGCTGCCAATTATGACACACATAGTGTTGGGCATGTAGGAGGTTTATCCTTTGGCGAAAAACTGCTAGAACTATGAGCCCTACGAAACCCAACAACGGTTAACTAAATTTTGTTCATTCCATGGGCCCAAACATTAATTTAACTCATGCAATTCGTTTTTATTAGTTGACTTGGATTCCGCCTTTTACAACTTTTGTCTGGGCCCTTACAAGTGGATTTGGTCTTTTAGAAATTTTATTGCATCACATTGTATCGTATGTACATTACTAAAAATTAATAAAATCGAAGTAGATTCCGAAAGGATTAACTGAAGTTAAAATCGCTCGGTTAGAGTGTATGTGAGTCTAGAAGGGATTAATTCTAGTTAAAATAGCAAGAGCGATTAAAACTCTTGGTTTGAGTGCTCTTAGCGTATTATGGCCGCTGCGATTCGTTTTTTCCTTTGGCGTACCTGCACTGTTGAATCAAAACACTTTTTCAAGGGCGTACACTACTTTGAGGGGACATTGAACTGCTGTTATAACCTGCCTAAAGGTCGTTATCTTAGATTACCTACACATGCAGTAAAAAAGTGATAACCCGAATGGCCGAGCCGCCCTTCGTCCGGCCAAATAACTGGTTGTATAAAATAAATCCAAAGAAGCGTTGCGAAAATGTCTTGCAGACTCCACGTAGAAAGAGTAGTCTAAAAAATACATATACGGCTTTGCAAGTAGCCTTATTCACACCTGGTAATTTGAACACATTAACATTAAAAGATAGTATTTTGAAGAAATTAAAACCCATTTAGTTGAAGTTCCCGTGAGCTAATCCACGTTGGTCGCCTGAATTCGGATGGTATTAACCTGTGAAATTTATAAAAAATAAGCAGTGTATGAATTGAAAGACACTGCTCGTGCAGGGGCAAAGTTAGCCGGGATGATTTTATCGCATGCCTGGCCCTTCGAAGAAAAATCTCGACCTTAAATCGTAAAGGATAGGTAATTCCAGTGTATCGCCTGTGTTTTAAGTCATTCATCAAAGTATCACAGACGCGCGCCTCTTTCTGTCTAGCTCGTAGCAACTGATTCCAGCAGTGGATTGGCGCAAAGCCCCATAAGCAACTGGCAGATCAGTATGGCATTTCAGTTAACGGTCCTCAGGCATAAATGCTTACTTTTGTCATCTTGATGAGTCGAAATTGCCTCTAACCCCTATTCCGACGGCATCAAATTCGTGGAAAGCCTCGGCGATAAGTGGTACCCTGTGAGTCTTTACCTACAGTCTCTGGTGGTGGTTTGCATTCGCTCTCTAGACCATTTCTCTTCTAATTAATTTTTTTTTAGTCAGCATTCCACAGATGTGAATAGGGCTTTTATAGAAAAAATTACTCCAGGAGCCTTTTACCCGGACACTTCTTCGAGGTGATTAACTTGGGCCTGTCTTGACACATAGGTGTAGCGGTGAAATTACAGTAGCCGGCCGAACGTGCATGCGCAGCTCGGTTTTGTTTTTCGTAGAACAGTTACCCTCGCAAGTATCCGCATCCGGCATTTGGCTGTTGGCAACAAAGGAGAACTTCGACACGTAGGAGTCAGTCCTTTTTTTCTCACTTCCTTGTATATTTTTAAAGATGAAAGGACAGAGAGGGTGTGCACGTTTGATTCGAGAGAGGGAGATGAATGTTTCAGAAAAAACTCTTTAAAAAGCCTAATTAAGCATCCGCGAAAATACAGATATTCCTACTGTTCGACTTAGCAGCCAGCGTAAAGTCATGCCCTCCAAGGACGGTAGCATAATTAGTCAAGACAAAGAAACAAAGAAAGCATTACCGTTTCGGCTTGTCCGACAGTCAGCTTCCTGTGGCAAAGACAAATCTGTTCGTGGGTGAATTGAAATTTAACAACTAGTGACACAGCTTCGAAAGCCCACCCAGTCACCTTTTCAGCCTTTCGATTTCCTGTTGGTCGATGCTGTCAGATTTATCTTCAGCATATTGACTCCCAACTTCAGCTTTGTTGTATCGAAAACAATTCTTTTCCATGATTTTGCAGGACAGTCGTAGTAATCTCCCGGTGATAGAGGAACTCATCCAGTTGGCATCGTTCTCCTCATATGCGACCCTCTCGATGGTGAAATACTTTAGCATTTTAAAGAGGTCTTGAGCCATATAAGGGCTGCCAGTTTCGACAGAGCGTTCACATTTTAGGCCTAACGTAGCTTCAAAAGGCAATGTCATCTCGAATGAAACTGGAGGCCATTTATGGTATCAAGGAGGATTCAACCGTTGTTTTTGAGCCCAAAGTCAGCATGTGGAGCCTTAGGATGACCCAGTTGGTTGTGATTGAAAGCCGAAATTATGTCAGACCTATCCCGATGAATAACACTTCCTCCTCACAACCTTCGGTATAGGGGGCATGAAAGGAGCTCATCTTTGTAAGTAACACCATTTATTTATTATTTATACGAAGAAATACAGAAATGAGAACAGCTCAATTGGGATCTCATATGTGGCTATGGTCCTCTTGACACTGATGCATAATTTAGTTTAATGGAAATTTAATTAGCGAAAAGACGTCGCTGCTCACAAAAATAGTCTTCAAAGAGAACTAATCCACCTCGGCGCTGGATGAATTGTAGTTTAGGGCCTGCGCGCTAACCAGATATGTGATCGAACACTGGTTGACTTGAACTGACGCTCTGATTTGAGGTTAAACAAATCGTCTTGTTTGTATCTATACCATTGTAAACGCCTGAGTACGATGTCTCACCATTAACTTCCTTTATCTAGCTCTGTTTGCAAATTCTCTTCAATTCTCTTTAGTGCAAGACTGATAGTGAAAATAAATATTCAACGCATATTGACTATTGCCTTATATGGAAGGCCTCTTGGATAGGTCCATCGCCGTTTAATAAAACAACTGATTTGTCTATAATCATAAACAGAGCTGTAACAGAGTATTAACTAGGGAAAATCTGCTTAGTCTCAAAGATCTTCCATGCATTGTCTACCCACATCTCGTTCAAAATAAAAATATCTGTCAGGCAAGGCAATTGAATTAGCTTCTGGGAAATTGGATTAACACTAGCCTACTCAATCAAAAATTACTCAATTTTCGGACTTCTAATAACACCCGTTCGTGTCCGTCCAATGTCAATCTTGACTGATTTATTGAAAGCAGGTGGGTTCAACAAGTTGAATAAAAAATACATAGGAGGCAAGGAGAGGGAAGAGGAGACTCTAATTTCTAACTAATGTCTACCCTTCAGATATTTTGCAGGCTTCTGCAAATTATTATAGTCATCTTTTGTGAGTGAAAACAGATTCAGTCTCAAGAAGTCCACAGAAACCACTTTGGACAGGATATATCGTCCACATATATTGGAAGCCCACTGTGTGTTGTGCACACGATAGGTATGCTGCATTTCGCTTTGCTGCTGTCTTGCGCACTTTTACAGGCAAAAAACATCTGTTCGTTTGTCGAAATCCCGGAAGCTTATCTTCTGCTTTATAAGTGGCCTACGGTCCCTGATCAGCTGCGGTTCGTCTTATGTTATTCCAACTTCCTGCTCCCTCGTACCTTTGAAAAATCTCTAAAGTGGACTTCGTTCTTTGGGACATCTGTCCTAGTATTATTTTGTTATGCACTGCTCTAACGATGCTTTATCAAGGGTAGACGTTTTGATAATAGGTTTACGAGAAGACGTGGTCCTCACTGAAATCTATAAATGAATGCCGGTACGGACAAATGAGAATTTGCATTAATCCTGGTTGCACGTTTGTTATCTTTGTCCGCTGATGCAGCCTAAAAGTGCTTGGTCCTTAAATGAAGTCAATGGGGATGTTTTCTGAGGGTACAACCTGTTATTCTCCATCTTCAATGGCAGTTAGTAGCTTACTCAATTAAACCTTAACTTTTCCTATGTGGCTAACTTCTGCAATTTTTCAATATATTCAGTAGACAGAAGGATTCGTACTGCGAAATCGGACAAACTTTATATCCTTATAAAGGATTGAGGGTAAAAGCTCTCGAGGTCCATCTACGACGGTTCGCAACTACATTATCACGACATCAACACTGTGTATATGCATGTTGTGCTGACAACCTGATACGTTTAAAGCAGGAGCACAAGAAGGAATACGTCAGTAGTCTCCTCCTTCAGAGTAATGTCGTCTTAACCGATGCTACACCACCTGCGTCTATCCATCCCTACCTTAGGACAGGGCGGAAGTCTTGTAGGAACAGTGCAAGTAAATACAAATAGCCTCGCTCAGGCATAGGTGACTATTGACGGCGGGCAAAGCGCCCATGACAGGTCTTAATCTTGGGTTTGTTTATGTGCCTGCGGATTGGGAGGAGAATGGCCGGGGGGGGGAGTGCATGTCATATCTGTTCCAACAACTTCCGTAGAACTCAAAGATACCGGGGTAAGACAGGCCGACTGGGCCCTCTGTTGCAACCGTCCCAGAGTGGCAAAAGAATTAATGGTGCGGTTGTAATCGCTTAGCCAAAACGTAAGCCTCTCTGCCTAATGGAGCGCGAATAAATTGCAGGAAAGGCGGAGGGCGGGAGACGGCAGACAGAAAAAAGTTGACCTACTTGGCCACTACAAATATGAGCACAGTCAGGCGCGACAAAGCCAAATCTCTATCCAGACGCCGGCTAGGATTGGAAGCGTGCTACGCCTAGAACAGTATTCCAGAATTAGTACTTCGTAAACGACATGAAGGCCCTTTGAGCACGGTGACAACTGTCAGTTTTGCGCCTTGCAGCTGATATTTGTCTGTGGTCCTTGATTACTCATATCAATTATTTAACGGAGGAATCGGTCAACTTTACACATAACGGGTGCAAAGTCAACCAGGCTTTCTCTTCCGTTCAAATTAGTTCTTGATCGAGGAGATTCAGTGTCTTTGAACTTGCAGCTTCCAGTGAAAATAAAATTGGATGAAAATTCTGGTAGTCTTTTAGGCTTCTTCGACCGAATTGGATCAATTTGATATCCTGTCTGTAAGTTTCTTTGGAAAAATCACAGGAAATATAATGAATGGGATATAAATTTTAACCTCTCTGGGAATATTTGCAGATTTTAACTCCACTTTAGCGAATTTTTATTGCTTTCCAGGCTGTTATTTTAGGGCAGTCGCATTTACTGACAAAAGAACCTAATGGAAATAATTATTCCAAGATCTTTGCGTCTCCAGTCTGCATAGGATGGTAAGCCATCGTCTTCCTCGTAACAGTCCGTTTACATAGCCTTCCATTTAGGTGAGTTTTATGCAGTTTTTCTTCGGTCCTTTAGAAATTTTGTTCCATCAAGTTGTGAGAAACACGTGTTGAGGGAAAATTTGGAGCTTTGAAACAGAGGAGATTAAAGGACTGATCCATGAACCGTAGCTTATTCGATATTTTGCTATTAATTCTTCTCCTGAAATCGCTCCTGTTTCGCCCGAATTCATGAAAATGCACATTAAAGTATGTTAGAAAATTTAGTTATCAACAATATGTTTCTAGTTTATATTATCTCATATTGTTGTCAGTTATTGAGCGGTATTTAATGGTGTCATGATTAGGGAATTTTAATAAGAAAATTAATTATTGGTAAGGAAAATTTGTTGAAGCAATAGGCTTCGTGAAACACAACTTCCAACTTCTGTAACGTATCACAACGCAGGTCATGGCCTTTATGCGATTCAACTGTATTCACCTCTATACAAAAATAAAAAACTTAAAAAAGAATAATATTATCACACATTGCCTGGAAGTAATAGGGTGGTTTCCAATACAACCAGTTGTTGCCCTGATATCCTTTTACGAGTTGTGTGCTGTGCCCGTATTAGGGCTGATACATTAACATTTTATCTCCGAAAGTGTTATCTTTCAAAGGCCCTCTTTATACTTTTGTGTGTTAAAGTTGAAAAGGCTGCTAGTTGTGCCGCTAATGGTCCACTTCTTTCCGGGATACACATGGACTTTCAAATAACCCTTCTGGACTTAAAGGTTTGAGGTAATTGCTAACGGCATGTCCAGCAACACTGCCATTTGCCTTTACGGTTGGGCACGACTACAAGCACCCGACAGCTCGACCGTTGTTGCCGGCGATTTCCACTTTTGCAGTGGTTGGCGAAAGGACAGTGACTTGCGTAGGAATTATTTTATAGTGATATTACACTTGCGCAGTATCTGCCACACTCGCTCCTCCCTCATCCATTCGGGTCATGTGTCAAGAAGACTGGAAGCGGGAGAGGGCACAGGGAGCTGTCGAGGCGTGAGTCTGCGCCTAGGCGAGCCACCAAACACTCACAACTGTGTGGCATTTGCTGTGAGTGTACGTCCGCAATAACGCGTGCCATGCTTTGATCAGGTCCCATGTTGGTCCAGCGCATTTACCATGCGGACCGTTGTAGGAGCGTATACGTATCTACTGTACTACAGGCAACCTTAAGTTAACTTACATTAGAGTACCTACAACAAAGGCATCTGGGATATATGGGGCAATGTAAATTATCCGCGCTTCAACGCAAACGGAATAAAAATGTCACCGTAGTTCCACTCTCAATAACCACAATAAAAGCTAACAAATCACCGAAATCCATCGATGTATTGCCCTGATAATATAATATTTTTACCCATTCTACTGATAATCTGTTGCTGTGTCGGCAAAAGGACTTCTGCAGAGGGTATGATGTGGTATTTGTGCAATGCTAATTTATTATTGTCCTTTATGGGCACGGCAGCCACAAGCTGGCAGGGACCAGCCTGAGCACAGTGTTAATGGACTCGAAGAAGTCATGAAAACTGATGACAAATTCAGCTGTTTATATCAATGAACAATCAATATGAAAGAATTCCATTCACTTCAAACCTTTCACTCTTATAATACTAAAAGTGTTGTTGAACAGAAAGCGTGGCTGACAAAACGTCGAAGATACTGGAATGGCTAACTTCCGACGTGGGAATCATCTTAATCCAGCTCAGGACAAGAAGATCTGAGAATCGGACTCAAATTCACTTGGTCCTTAACCTTAAAGCTCTGCCAATAAAACTGAAACTACAATCAGTGCAGAACGGGGACCGACAATGACACGTGACTGAGTATTGTCAAAGACAGTCAACAAGACAGGAGCCCAGAACTCGACTGTTTATGTCTGATTCAGTGCACAACTCAAACCGGTTCTGTTTTTTGGATATTCGAAGATACGGGTATGATAAATATAACCCCCGAGTGAACTTGTCGGAGTTGTTCAATAATATGTGGCAGCATTAGTGAATTAGCATATGACAAGTTTCCTAATGCGCCCAACACTATCATGGAGGAGCTAAGAGAGATCGAGGACCTGCTTAGCAAGAACGGGTATCCTGACAGATTTATTAAAAAGAAAATGTTTGCACAATCCCACTTACTGCGGAAAATGGAATCAGATTCCCCAAAGCTTCCTTTCGAGGAAGTGAGGCAAGCGAAATTCTGGGAAGACACCTTGGCCAAGCCATTTAACGAGTCTTCCCAGGAGCGAGAGTTGGGATAGTACTGTCAACCAACCCGATTTAAATGGAAAAGGTTGCCATGTGCATCTCCTTATTGACATGCTCATTTGGAACAGAATACATCAAAAGAATAAGAGAACACCTCCTGGTATGACTGAGAAAATGCGCAGCTAGGAGCATAAACAGCGCGATTCTTGCACACATAGGGGATTTCGGGCACCGTGTGGACCCCAAAGAAGCCTTCCTTATAAGTTTCAAGGTCTCAACAGACTACCCTAAGCCACTAAGTGAGCCTCTGCTAGCAACAACAACCTGGAAAGGCTCCACCTAATGCTCGCTGCCGCCTAATCCACCGTCTCTTATTACCCCCTTCCCCTGTTCATACGACTCACTCGTATGAAAAAGAACATTATTGCTCATATCTTTTAACTTGTACCCGTTCACATATAAACGTACTGGCCGGTAAGGATGAATTGTGTGGCCGCCTCAGCAGGACCTCCCAGCCCATTTGAACTAGATGGCCTTGTGATAAATTTAAGGAAGTGTAAATAGTTCCCTGTGGTAACCTTACACTTAACACGAATCTGAACCCCATTTTTCAACATAATCCAGGCCCGTAACCTCACCTGCGGCCTTTAACCTAACCTTAAAGTTAACCCTTACTCTCACCTTAATCTAAATTTATCTTCTCCGGAATTTGGCTCAAATTCACATGTATGGCGGATGGTTCCTGTTCCTTTGTCCTATTTAGGCACCCATACAAGTCTTCTTTACCGAAATATGTTTCATGCTTATTCGTATTGCAATAAAACTTTCCTCTTGGAAAGAAGGTTTAAGCCCTTTAACCAACATTTGGCGAGTTTCGGTGCATAATGTATCATATAGGTCCCCGTTGGTAAGGGAGCTGTCGCAAAATAGGTATACTAAAAATTGAATGTCCTTGTTGAATAGTGCAAATTCTTTAGAACTGCCCAGTTCCCGGGCTCATGACATAGACAGAGATATTCCCACATTTTGTAAGTATTGCAGCTTCCATCCATAGGGCGCGCGGAGAGAAGGCGGTCGCATCAGCAAAGAAGGCAGAGTTTGGGTATGTGTCATTGGAATTAGAGGTTTGAGCAGAGATGCAGAGAACGTAGGGCCAGACGGGCCTTGGGTGGCCGTAAATTCGGTAAGGATGCCTTGTATGGCCGCCTGAAAATGACATGTGAAAAGGAATTATCCACAATGCATGTGGCTTTTGGGCTAAATTCCAAGAAAAATGTGTTTAAGGATTATGGTGAGGGTTAGGGTTGATTTTAGGACAAGGTCTAAGTTTGAGGCTAAAATCAGAGTTGGGGTTAGGGTCATCATAAGGCTACAGGTTAAGGTTATTATCATGTTAACTGCAGGGTTTAGGTTAAGATAGAGCTAGGGTTAAGAGTAAGGTGACAGTTTAGTTTTCGTTAGGGTTTGTGTTAGCGTTAAGACAGGGTATATGTAATTGTCCTGAAATTTACCGCAAGGCGACCTCTCTTAAGCGGGCGGGGTGGTGCCTTTTCCCGTGTGCTGTTTAGGCGGCCATACAAGGCATCCCTACCGTGCATTCAGTCCTAGTGGACGTAGGGCACACCCAACGGTCCTCTATGTTCCGAAGACTGGGTTCTCTAATCAGGTGGTTGTCGCTTCGGGTTCTGTGAGAATTCGTTGGCATAGGAGTTTTGTGCGACATCTTGGCATTCGATAGATCATTTGGGTTAATATCACCATAATTAATCCAGGATATGTTTTATAATATGCCGCCAAATAGAGTTTGTCATCAGTTTAATTCAGGTGAGTTTGATAATCTTCTCAGCTTATCTTACCTAGGAAATTCAAAGAACTTCACAAAAAGTAGAGTTTACTCTGTTCTTCTCACTTCTATTGCAATTTCATTCCTGAATAACTTAAAGGAAAATATAATTATAAACTGAAAATGTGCTGCAAACAGCTTGTTAAACAGTTCGAATTTTAACTGCAATTTGCAATACAAGCAACGAAGAGAGCCTTTTCCATAAGGTTCTTAATGTTAACGAACCATGTCGAAGTTACTTTGGGTAATAATATCAAGAGCATTTTCGTATGAGCGCTCAGACAGATGACTCTATGGCCTCGAAAATATGACCACTTAATTCCCACAGTCTTAGGTCTTTCTACTAACCACACTGCCCTTGTAAATGCCACGGGTGCTGCTCTCTCTGGAATAACAATAACAGGTCCTTTGCTCCGTTAACTTTTTAATAAGACGCGTACATTTTTAAGGCTATCTGGCAGTCATTGGAGTCTTCAGAACTTCAAAACTCATGGTGCAATAAAAGAGCACTTTTAAATTAAGTCATAATAAAATGTAAGCATTTATGATCAGAAAGCAATGTCAGAGTAACCATATGACGGTAGTATGCGTTTACTACACTCGTTTCTTGAGTGACTTGAAGGGGGCGCATCAGACGACAAAATTTGGTCGACCTACAGCTAGCCTGAGCAAATAATTTTCCAAAAATATAAGACTTCTACTAATTTTAGTGGTATTGAATCCAGCGATATCTGACAACGGAGCTACCCTAAGGTTATTATTTGCGCTACCTATCCCTCATGTGCCCAGAAAGCGACCATTTCGCAGTAAATGGGACTAAAAGTCAATGACAGCCCTTACAATTTAAGCAGATACATCGTATTGGTTGGATGATGAACCTCTACTGGTTAGAAAGTATTCACATAAATATATTTGACATGAAAGGTCACCGTACCAATCAGCTCAAACAAACTAGGTCCTCCGATTTCATGGTTGAGGAGGATTGCCAGAGAAAAGTCTCTGATACAAGGGTGACAAATAAGAACATTGGTTGCAGGGAAAAGAAAATTGGGTTAGAAAGGCGCATGCGGGAGACGGACTGCTGTTTAAAATACAGCTTCCTGCAGGATCTCAGCTTGTAATCTTTTCACGGCAAAATTTTTCCATGTAGACCATGGTTTTGAAGCCCACACCTGACAGTAGCAGAGCGCGTTCAAAATAGGAGGTAGGAGCAAATAATTCTGACCAAAGCTCAGCGAACTTGACTAGCACTTACAAAGTGAAGGTTTTGTTTCCCAGGCATTTTTTTGTTGTAGCCGATTTGGCCAGTCCTCCTGTTTGTGGCGCGTTCCATCTGCTGACCTTCTTAGGGTCGAAACGGATGAAATTCACAGAAGGCAAGATTGATGGAGTAGGGAATGTGCTATCTCCTAGATCGATAATCAGCGATATCTGAAATCCTTGTCCATTTAACTGATGCTGCAGCGGTTTTTGAGTATCTCTTCACAATGAGACCTTTCTGATGGAGACTTAGACGGTTGATCACTTGGATGCCATCTCTGATGATGTGCTCGAACATGAATCCAACATTTCAGGCGATAAAAGGTCTCATTTCAGTGATTGAGTTTACTTCTTCTCAAGATACCTTACTTTTTAGATTATGTAGTAGAAGTGTTCGCAAACCTTAAATGAGCTTAGACGATATGTTATCAGACAAATTACTCATCATATCTTCGTTTTGGAATGTGAAAGAAACTATTTAAGGTTCAAACTTATCATTTGAAAATTGGAGCTACTTGCTCCAACTATCAGTAACAATACAGTATTTTTTTGTTAAATTGCATTATAATGTGGAATTCTCAAAAAAATGTTCGAGCAACAACTGAGAAGTATGCTAATCAAACAGTTCTCTGGGTCAAGTCACTCAGTCTAGTCTTTTGAAGTCTGAGACCTTTGAAAGCAGAAATCCCTTGACAAATAGTAGGAACTATTTAATCTTTCGCTTAAAAACGAAATCACTGCAACTGAATTCAACGCATTTCCATTTTAACGCAGCAAACATTAAACATCCTTGGTACCCCTCTGGAAACCTCAAAGACAAAGCTGGCCAACTCGTTTTCGATCACTTCGAAAAATCTCGCATTTATCAAATGAAACATAGATTAGAAGTTCGCTGGTTATTAGCAGAATAGGCTTAGGCTGCCTCTGCAAATAAAATTGCACGAAAAGTATTTTCACATACTGGGATACCTCACAACTATTTACCCAACGAAAGCTCCATTCTCGAAACGGGGTGATCAACTCCAACATTCTCCCAGCGTCCAACTCGAATACATCAATTCATCTAAATGATCTTTCGCCACGGTTGACAGGCCAGTTGGGAGGGTCTTATGTAAGTGGATGCCCTGAATAATAAGACAACTCTGCAAGCAATTCCCTTGGCACTCCTTTACTCAAATTTAGTATATATATTTTAAGCACTTTTAAGGGGCATCGATATTCATAAAAATACGAGATAATAAATCCTGTGCTAACTATATTGTGAAAGAACTGCGTTCCTTCATTGACAGAAGTGTGAGTTCGGAGTTTCCTTTAATATAAACAGGGACAACTCCTGTGAAATCGAGATAAAAGCAAAATTTCTGTGGTTACCGCCAACTGCTGCGCCTGGGAATTTTCTTTCTACAATGACCTTTCCATTCTCTCGATCTTACAGTCGAGGATGATCACTTCTGGTATTTAGATTGTGTAGAGATTGCTTCGAGTCATAAAAACGAGCAAAAATATCTGAATGAAACTTGTTCATTGTTTTCGCTTAAATAGCCACATGAAGATTTGGTCAAAAATCAGCACTCACTTCTGATGCTTATAAAAAATATTGTGAGCTGAGGTGTCCACTGGCAAAGAAAACAAATGGGGATAAATTTTAGCGATAAGTACTGATCGTTAATATATTCTACCACCCTGTATTCACCGATACGGGTGAAAAGACGAGTTCCAGGAAGTAAGTGAGAAGAAGTACTCCCTATAAAAAGGGTATCGCACAAATAATTAAAAAGCGGATTCTTTACCCCACTTTATTTAAAGAACTGTTGTGATTCATTTTACTCCGCCGACAAAAAGCGGCAGACAATTGAGTGCCGTTTTAAATCACTCAGATTAATGAATGGATGGACTCTAGTAGATTAACTATTTTTTGTTAAATTACCTTTTTCCATGTCGTCTTAAGTTCCCCTGTGGTGTGTTACCTGATGGCTCAAAGTGACAGCTGATATTTCCGGAAGCGGGTTCTTGCAAAGTGGTTATCTAATCTCATTCAACCAGAAGACACGTAGTTAATTTATGTAACATGTAATTAACCCAGTGAAATAAGTACCATAATGGAAGTTTATTCCTTCTAGTAAGTCCTCTTTTCTCTATATCTATCAATTGCAGCGGAATTTTGTGATGAGCTGTGTTGATCGCCACTCTGGAATTATAAACGCTCGAGAAGTGTTTACTTAATCAACATACGTAGTACTTGTTTATTACTTATATTTAATAAATGATTAACATTGGCCTTGACCAGAAAACGAAGCGACGCCGTCCGATACTAGCCGCTTATTGATATTTAAAAGGGATTTGCGCTGATAAAGGAGAATGGTAGGCGTTGCTCTATTGCTGTATACCTTCATTACCAGTTCAATCACTCTGCTAGCAATTACTCAATTCTGTTTCAGCAGACTGAGGACGTTTGCCAGAACAATATTTTGCAAATAGAAGCGAAAATGCGAGTCTTAGGAATTAATTGAGAAGAAGTAGATGCGATTGGTGGGATTCGAACGTTATTTGCTTGATGCTTCGTGTTCCAGTTTGAACCCATATTCGAAGACAGCATCAGATATATCTCTTTTTAGAACAATAGCTTATTTGCTCGAAACTTCACCCTAAAAATGCAACATTATCATTGTAAGCCGGGTATGCATTTCACGATCTAAATGGACGTGAATTGGCATCTCAGTGACGACACCTAAGCTCAGATACGATCTTTTTACAAAGGTAGCCGGACGCATAAAGTTTCCGGAAACAAAATTTGGATAAATCCCTTTTTCGGTTGCCAGTCTTCTTTTATTCCTCGAAAAATATTCAACCTTATCAAAGTGATATGTATCTTTTACTACTCTAATATAGAGTTCCCATCTTCAATGGATAGCTCTGGGGATTTTTAAATCAATTCCTCGATCCTCTAATGCTATCTTACAGTTTTGCTGAAGTACGCTGGCAGGGAAAAGCATCCAAACTATCCAGTTATGCCTTATTTATTAATGCGAATGACAGTAGCTTGTAGTTTGGTATTTTTGACAGATGAATTCTCCCTCTCCAAGCTCTAGACGCCTTTTTACGACTCCTCACTTTTGCAGTTGCAAACTATTACCTTCCACACCCATTTCTTAAGCTACCTATACATAGTCTCTGTCATGTCTTAAGCACCGATTAACGACAAACCAAAAAGTGCATTTGGTAGAATAAGTAGATGAAACATACTTGGCGCAAACCCAGGTCCATTATATTGATATTAGGGAAGCCCTAATGTTTAGACTTTGGCTTATGCAAAAGGAAAGGTGCACTAATTTCATATCACGCTTTTTGACAGAATTTTGAGGATGTTTCGATCACGATATACAGACATTACTGTTCCGATCTTTTAGGTAAGCACTTTCTTTCAGATAATTAGTTTACAGATTTCCGCTACTTACCAAAGCTCCCAAAGTCAAATAGGACAATTTAAGAAGTCTTGCTCGGAGTTTCAGGATTCTTTTAGCACCTGAACAGTGCTGGTGGTTACCCAACTAATCGTCTGGTTGCCACCCGGTCAAATTTGTGGTCTGCATTAAAGAACATGGGTGGCTATAAGAGATAGCTCATTAGCACTGTATCACTTTCCCGTAGTAAGAATTCCAGGTCCTGTACAATCTGACCCATGTAAGTGCTAAGACAATCAGGACATATTAATTGATAGTCAAGACGGTATGACTTAGAAACTGACAATTTGCTTTTCACTACACATAATGCCCTTACGCGGTACGTGAAATTGAAAAAAATATACTGTATGGCAAATAAGGATTTCGTTTAGGTAAACTTCTGATTCAACCCCTCCGGTGTATGGAGCTTGAGGTAACCTTTGTAATTTACCTGGTTACATAGCCACTAAATTTAACGGGCTTATTCTTCCAAACTGCTATAATGGGCCCGGATATTTGTAAATCATTTGACTTAGTTTCACCTATATCATACCAGAGTACCGTTGTAGCTGCTACTATTGGGTTGCTTTACTCACCATTCTCTATAGTGACAATGTAAATTACCAGAAGGTGATCCTCGACCAAAAACGTCATGCAACGAATGTTGCCACAATTTTTCGCCTTCCCCAGGGTACATGGAATGTCAAGTGTGTCAGAATTTAAAAGCTCTAAAAAATCTCCCAGCAAGTCTCGCTTGCTTATTGTAAATATTTCTTCGAAAAATTGCGTCAATGGATGGGTTCATGGTTGACTGAAATTAATTAACTCCACTTATGTTCAAATTAGTTTTTAAACTAGGTCGCGGATTGTGGGCCTCAAGGAGTTGACCAGACGTAGATGGTTACTTGACTGAATTCAACGAGCCTCAGGATTTGATACTCCTTGATTTACTCACGTATTCTATCATATCGTTCGTCCACACGTTCTTTCATCAATTTTGCAAGAGAATTCGGCAAGAATGGGCGTAAGCCCATGATGTTACTAGAAAAAAACTTTATCGGGCTTGCGGTGTGTGAATTTCGGAGTTACAATCTGAGAAATCAAAGTTGCTCACCAGAACTGGTTTGCACAGTCGCTGACGTTTTGAAGAGCTTGGTCGGCTCTGCCTTCTCAAACCGTTTAATGCTGAAAATCAATCAAAATTTTAAATGACTGGCCGAACTAGTCGAACTTGGATTTATCAAAAGACCAAGACAACGAAGGAAGCGATAAACCGGCTGGTATGCCCAGGTTGATGATGGCTAATGAGCCAGAAATGGTTATTCCAGTTTCTCTTCTTTTTGTCGGCAAATTTAACCAACTTTTTTCTCCAAAAGAGTACTGTTTTCTTCTTTTTGAGAGCAGTTCCGCTCGGTGACAGAGGAACTGGTAAATCCAGTTAACCAACTTAAGTGATAAAAGCAACGCCACTGGTTAAAAGAAGTATTTAAGTAGAACACGATGCCTTACAACTGCATTCTATAAATATTGGACTCATCGAGCCTCCCTTACGTTTTATCTACGACTATTCCTGAGGATGGATTCGAGAGATATTTAAGTAGATATTTAAGTAGAACACGATGCCTTACAACTGCATTCTATAAATATTGGACTCATCGAGCCTCCCTTACGCCTTATCTAAGACTATCCCTGAGTATGGATTCGAGAGATAATCAGGAAACTCCGGTGAGTAAACGTCTTGTTCTGGCTGTCACATCTCACGCTTCTAGCACTTGAGCTTTGCCCTATAACAAATACAATTCTACTTCATCTGCAAGGGAAAATTTGGTCACAGTGAGGCGTTAGTTGTGCGAAGTACCAATACTTCCTAGAATCTGGCAAGTGCTATGTGCATTAGCCTTGTTTAACACCATTCAGTACAGGAATTTGTATCTATTTACGCCCGTCGACTAAAAAGTTAGTGTGAGGCATAGACGGGGTGGGCACAAGGCTGTCTGTGGCAGCAAAGAGCTCTCGCGTTAGCTAATACCGCTTCCTCTTCTATTAAGAGATGATTGTTTTGACCTGCCTGGCCTGGTGGTACTCCTACGTTACAATCTGGTGAGCCCGATTTCAGGCTGTCTCCGGTTCAGTCTCTAGGCCATTGTTGGCTGTTCTTTTTAAGTTAATGAGGCTGGACTTTATAAACCAGAGGTAAGTCGGCGTCGTTGCAACGCCATTAGGAGACCACGTCGAAAGCACTCTTGGCGTGATAAATGTCAAAACTGCAGTTTTTTGCTAATTTGGCCAACCTCTGTCCGTTCACCGTTTCTTTTGTTCGGTTGAACACCTTCCATATCTTTTAGTCCTGGAGAGGTTAAAGATTTACAGCGATACAGGGTGTTACCACTCTGAAATAGAGGGTGGACACAGTTACTTCAGTGGACACAGGGCGCTTGCAGCCCAAGTGTACCATTTGCTCGGTGTTGGTGTCTATTCTGAATTCAGTACTCAGTATAAAGTTTGCAGTACTTAACTTGTAAACCGGAGCACACTGAAGTCGGACACGTAGGGTTTCAGCTGCGATGGCGAATGGGATATTCGCTTCAGCTTAGTTCACCAATTTCCCGAGATTGATAATGTGCCTTTTTAAGACTGCGGTACTAAGTAAATCGTCTGATACGTGGTGTTCATGCGACTACCCCCTATTTCTTTATACTCCCGTCTAACAAAAGTCACATTAGTTTTGAGGGACTGTCCTGAGGCTTGAGCATGATTTTGGGCCCTAATGCCTCATCTCGCTAGGCGTACTTTTATCTCAGAAGCAGAATTAAGAGTTAGCGGACACCAAATGATGTCATGGATTCATCTCGTTCTTAGTTTTGGTCTTCTATGAGTTCAAGGAATTTTTTGGAAGAAGTGCCTATTACTGCTGGGGCTTCAACATATCAGCAATGCTATTAAACGAGGTGTTGGTATGTCATGTTGGAAGAAGATAGGCCTAATCATGACACTTGCCTGGTGCAACTTTGACAGACCATAGAAATATCTCATGGAGGATTCAGTGAGTTCCACATAAAACAATTCACTGGGTTTTACTGTTTAACTACTGCTTGGTTCGGCCGCGCTTTGCGTGGATAAATAATTTTGTCCTCTAAGCGGCTCGATGGGGTTAGTAAATTTGTCGGCCGTCGAGTGGGTTTTGAGCACTGTAGACACGCATATCATGTCATTATCGGCCTTTCTTAGTTTATTGCTCGTGTTTCTTCCTTATTAAGGGTTTTTTTCATTTTTTTGTGTCTCCTTGTTTTACAGGAGGTCTGATTATCAAGCAGTCCTTTCAGGAACTTTTACGTCAATGGTCGCTGAATTAGGGATCTAAAAAACAGCAATGAACTTTGCGGCTTTGAAGTCCGCTATGGTGAAATTAGCTCAACCACCCGTAAAGCCCTGACTTGCTTTCTCGTTGCCTTGGGACAAAAATAGCTTCCGCTGCAACATGAGCCCCAGGAAAGTACCTCCTTGAGAAGCGAGCCAATACAACACCCAAATCCAAAGGGAATGACTGTTGGTGGAGTATTTTTTGTTGCTTCTCTTCTGGAACTCGCCTGCTTGTAGCAGTTATTATATAGGTTTCATAGTTTAATCATACCTTTCTTTCAAGTGACATTTAATTTGGTGGATAGGTACTCACCAATCGGTTATAGGACTTATTCGCCCCTTTTGCCTTGGGGCTCTCTGTCTGTCTCGAGCCTCATCAGCAGCCGCACAAGGGCTAGTATTTTTGGCAGTAGAAAAATACCGACAGAAACAAGAGAGACTGAAATGACCATTTCTACATTTTTCGTCGTCATCAGCCCGCCATACTCAATCCCAGGTGTTGCGACACCCGAGGCTCGAACCCGCGATCTGGTGAGTAGAAGTCCAACGCCCTAACCATTGAGTTACAGGCTCGTGGTCTTGTCCGTTTAGGTTGGGAATATGCACCATGGCGGATGGACGTCTGAACGATCAGTTATGGGACTTACTTGCCCCATTCTGCCTTGGGACCCTCTCTACCCGGCCCCACCAGCGACCGCTCAGCGGCTAGTAGCATAGGCAGTTCCGAACCTACCGGTATTTAATGTTTGTCGATGTCAATTCCTAACAAACTCCTTGTGAATCAGGCGAACAAGAGGCACATTACAAGCGACAACTGAAAACGGTTGGCAGCGGGGTTCACACAGGCAACTTGTCGGACAGGGCAAAAAAGTCGTACCAACCAATTTTTTGGATGAAACGAGTGATAAATAACATACTGAAAAATATAAATTTTGCAAGGAGCTCCAAAACATCATTTATATGCTAAAAACAATGCAGCGAATATACGAACTGTCGGTCCACGCGTATTGATTTTCGAACTTCAATTTCTGAATTTTAGCAAAATGTATCAGACCGATTCAAGCCTATCTGCCACCTAAAGAAACGCTTAGCATAATAGAGGTTGACGCATAAAAAAACCAGAGTCACGTTAAAACTTCCCGTGCAAGCAATTGTTTCCCGCGAGTAACCACTGTGATCATTACCATTTAGGAACATTGTCATTCACCAAGTTCGTTCTTTTAGAATTACTTGGCCGAACGAAATGTGACTGGTAAATAAGCAGAATGATCATTTGTGTAAAGGCTTAAATGCATTCCAACAATTGAAAGGTCAATGGGGCGGCGGTTTACCTCCCATTTTTTGTAGAGTTTGTTACTTCGAACAAGAGAGAAGGGGTGATAGATAGCCAATTTCCGAGCAGGGTCCCTGCAAAGGGGTTGTGATCAACGAGAGGAGCAATAAATAGGGACGACATACTGGTTGCCCTGTCCATGGGTGATTTGCCGTCACTGCACTCGCGGAGAACAATGATCGTAATTCTCCTCCCCCCTTTTACATTCGCAATACCTATTCCTTTTTACGTCGAAGTGTTGCCACTGTCGTTTGAAAACTCTCCAGTAAACTTTTTGTTCGGAGTCATTCGTTTCATGAAAATGTTCTTAAAATTTCTATCGTCGCTAGGGTATGAAACTCATTCATGCTTTCAAAGGAGATAAAATTCTGAGCACTACAATAATCCATATACTTACCGGCGTTTGTGGACCTCTGAAAAAATCAATATTAAGATGTGTGAAAGGAAAAAAACGCGAGTTTACGTTTCTGCAGTTTCTTCCTGCAAGTCTGTGCCATACATCCTGAATGGGAATCGTGCGAGTTCCCACTGAGAGCGAAGCACATAGTAGGCAGCAGGGGAGGAGAAAGAGAAAGAGAGAGATAGTTTAGACAGCCAGAGACAGAGACAGAGAGAAAGACAGAAAGAAAGAAAGAAAGAAAGAAAGAACGAAGTGGATAGGCCTGGATATGAA
This sequence comes from Schistocephalus solidus, assembly GCA_017591395.1. Lineage (NCBI taxonomy): Eukaryota > Metazoa > Platyhelminthes > Cestoda > Diphyllobothriidea > Diphyllobothriidae > Schistocephalus > Schistocephalus solidus. The sequence continues at coordinate 34,146 of WEDG01007661.1, read as the reverse complement.
GATACGATCAAAGGTCCGGGCCTTAAGGAGCTTTCGATTAGTCTTGTCGCTGACCAGCATGCCTGTTAGCTCGAAATTCGTAGCCGGCCTCCAGATTTAGGGATGATATTTATCATTCCTGCATCACTGTTTTGCGCCCTTTGAATCATAGTCTCAGCTGTCCGTCCTGGCTGAATTCATAAGCACCTGGCAAATGGGTATTTTTATAAGCTCCTTCAAATAAGTACTTCCTACGAAGAGTTAAAGTTTACCAATTGAAATCATTATTTATTAAAATTGAATTAATTGACTTCAAATGTAAAATTATTAAATGCGCTTTCCCACCGAACAACAATAAACTATCAGCGTTTGGAAGTTGCTTCTTGGTTGCATGTCTGACTTGGTGGAAGTATCGGGTACTGTTGCTGGGAATGTCCCATGCAAAAGTTTACAAAATATCTGGGTTTACGGAGCTCTATGTACCGTCACTGCGGCCCAAACTTCAGTAACTTAGTCTTCATTTGAGAGTTTTTGAGACTGGGCTCTTATTCTACTCCAAAGCATTCATTTCAACATCGTTGAACAGGAATTTTTTTAAAACACAGATATTTCGCTATTAGCATTCAGGAAGCCTTAACCGAAACTGTGCCGAAAATAATGAAAGCAGACGATGATTTATGACGGTTACGTCAGTGTTTTGCCCAAGTAAGTGTTCATTAGTGAAGGAGCAGTTCTCAATGAACAGTGGGTGTGCCGATGCATGAGCATAGAATAAAATTGGAGAAATAATCTATTCGCTTTATAGGAAACATGTTAAGGGAGTTCATTCTTTTCAGGGGAGCTGCTGTTTATGTTCTGGTATAGTGAATGACTAAGTGTCCTCTATTTCTGAACTTCCTTTGCATAGATAGGAACGGAGAGACGTAACCCACCTTACGAACAACTGAAAAGTAAGACAGATAGTAATACTTGAATAAGCAATAATGAGAGTATAAAGATGTAAACTGTGTGCTGGTAATGAACTTGGAATTATATATTTAAAAACTATCCGCGTTGTGTCTAAGGTCATAGCACACACAAGTAACGAACGTTTATTAAAGCGGAACCCGGAATAGAGCTTTGGCTATTTCACTAAATCCCGGAAAGATGAATCACGCTGTACGTCTATAGCCATTTTATTTTGAACTCAGTTTCTAGATCCTGCTTTTTTCTGTGAATCATACTACGTTTAGCAGACTGAATGTTAACTAACCAAACAAGTTTACATATGAAACTGAACCACATACATTAGATGTTGGTTTCAGAATGAGTTATCATGGCGTCCAGGCTAAGTAAAGGTCAGACAAGACATCGTTTCCCGATTTATTTTACTTAATTAGTAATCTTCAACAGAAAACGCCGAAAATATTCCACAATGTGAACATTTTATCTTGAAATGTTAAGGAATGCGGAATTTAGAAATGTGTTCCGCAAAATTATGCCATAGGCACCCAAAGTCCTTTAAAACCGAAAAAAGGCTCCCGCGTCTTCAGATGCATGCCGGCGTGAAAAGCGATGGTTATAACAAGATCAATTGCAAGATGTCTGCTTTTTAAGTGGACAAATTGTTACTTAACTTGGTACCGAGATTGAGATGGAACAAAGGGCTTCTTTTACGGGATTTTATCACACAGGGACTTGGAATGCTTCGAAAAATACACTGGGGTATTAGGAGTTAAAATATTTTTCTAACATAGCACAGCCATGGGTTCATTGTAGTTTAAAAATATAAGTGCGTGGAAATAATCAGCCTAGGCATTTGGAATGAACGAAAGACAAAAAGGCCCATCAGAGCACCAGGTCCTATTGATACTAAGAGTTTACATAAAAGTTTCACGTTTACTCCAAATAAAACCAACCGACTTTAATTCCTTTCAAAGCAGCGGCTACTATCCTCCACACCATGCTGACAAAAGCTTCCTCCGCGCCTTAAACTTATTGGTAGTTCAAATACCAATGACTTTACATAAAAACATTACTGGATAGTTTATTTCCGAAACAACGACTGTTAATCCGTTCAGAAAATGTTTTGCCAGAAATCGGAAGCAAATAATTTTATCTGAAAACCTCCCAATGTTTATTCTAACCCGTATCTGATACTGTCTCTGATGATGTGTTTGAATTTGCATCGGCAAACGTCAGGCGAAAAAAGCTCTTCTCCCAGCAATGGCATCTACTGCTTCTCATCTACGAAGGTCAGCCGGAATTCTGACATTAGACTACATCTTAAATTAAATGACTACTTAATATCAGTCAAGTAGGTGTTCATTTTTAAGATTCTACTGTTAGTCGTTTCTTGTGTTGGACAACGAAAACATTGATGTATTTTTCAGAATACATATCTTGCAGATATGAGCACCAGGAAAGGAGGTGGAGTAACATTAAATCTAAATTTTTGAGCCGTTTAGTTATGAGAGAAATTGGTCCCTTAGTTTGAAGTAAAAAAGCGAAATGGGAGAGATCTCCTCTGCGGGTTACATAACCTACTATTTATCAAATGACTTAAAGTTGCCACGTTATGCGATCGATTGTGGAGGCTTCAGCCCATGAACTCCAACGCAAAATGAAAATTCTTATGTTGAAAAGAGTATGGATTACTGAGCGTCACTCCCAAATGACTAAACAAATGCCACAGCAAGTGCCGGGAAGTAGCTTAAGTGGCTGACTTAAAAATTATCTGTGACCAAAGTAATAAGCTCTAGATCTTAGGTATTCACCTCTATTTTTGTGTAAGGGAGCTGATGTCAGAAGATATACCTTATACAGACACTCCAGTACTCCTTCTCTTAATACTTCATTCAGTAACAAAATTCAGTTTATAACGACTCCCTTGCTGAATCTTACGGATATGCACCTTGGTTTACCAGGATGATTTCCACACATGGTGCAAGCACTTTTTCCACTTTGAATATACCTGACATGGTGGCCTAAGTCGCAGCTCTTTCTATCATTTGAGGCTGGTGACGTCTGTGTCCAACCAAGCAATGTAAATGTACTGAAAAGGTAGTGAAACGAGACCTGAGCGTAGACATTATAAAGTTTTTGCATGATCAGCAAACCGGAAAATGTTTCAGAAAAATAACCATTGTGACTTTTTAAAAGTCAATTTATGCTTTTGATCAACGTAAAAACTTCCTAAGATATGAGCAGCTCTAACTAGTTCCTTGAAGTTACTCCGTGTGCTTTGGCCGAGAATGCTTCTGAGTGAACCAAAAGTGCAAAGTAAAATATTGCTATATTCTACACTGTCACAATTGCCAAAACGTCTTAGAGGAAATTTCGAGGTCATTATTTTAAACCAAAGGACAATAGTTTACTCCTTAATTTCTGATAAAATGGAGTCCTGTCGATACAGGACTACTATCGGATGTGTGTGCAGCCAGCAATGGTGTTCTTTACGTAGCCTTTTGGTGACGTGAGCTAAAAGGCCCAACTGGGAGCCATAAATTGGACCACATTTCGGTTAAGTTATCGCCCAGTTTACTGCCTCACATGTAATCAACCAATTAGGATACAGTAAACTGCCTGCCCAATCAGAATTTCCTGATTAATCAATGTGGCATCTACCAGGCACACTTATTTAATAATGTTTCGGTAGACTAGAATAATTCAATTGAATAATTTGTGTCCTATAGCCTAGCTCTCACTGCCCTGAATTCATATCCCGCCAATGCCATCGAGTTTTACACATCTGGGTCCACTTAATTAGTAAAATCTGTCAAAATCCATATTATCTTTCTTTCTGTCAGACTGGTTTGACTTTTAAGCATCATAAACAGACTCCACTCAGTCTGCGGCCCAAGAAACATCCAGGCACAGCATACTTCCTACTAAAAAAGTGACACCACAGTCAAGTGCGGCTGCAGTTTTTAGCAAAAGTACCAAGCTTTGATGAGGTAGCCACTGTTCCGGTAGGTTGATCCTAATTGTGCCATAAATTACACTTTTAGGATTTCCGCAACAGACTATTAGGTGCGCAGTGCCATCATGCGTACATGTTCGGGCGTGTGAAACACATGCATGTACCTTTGATATTTTCGTAAACCAATTAGTTTGGAGTAAGTGCATAGCGAGGGTTTTGCAGGAATTCAGGAATGAAAACTGTCCACTTTTGACTGGATCAGCCGTCTATACAGAGTGAACGTTGGGATTTTTTACGCATTATGTGATCAGAAATTCCGAATGCGCAAAATTTTTCTGACGAAATTCCTATCTTTATGTGTGTATGCTCATTCTGAAAGGCCTTTAATTGGGTGGACGTGGTTTTATATTGGTTTCAGCTTTTTCGTGGTCTAATGTCTCAAGTCAAAATCTTTTTCGCGGGGCAAGATTAGTTTATAACTCAAACCAATAGCTGTAGCCTATTTACAACTTCAATTGTTTTTTTTATATCTGTCGCAAACAGATACAGGCAAATATTATGGAGTTGTGGTTTGCGACTGCGACTCTACGACTGTCTCTAATAATGGGTTCAACTGAGATTCCGAAACGTCAGGCCAACTAACTTCTTGTTCCAGCCATCACATCTTCTCCTTCTGAACTGTTTCCTGAAACACGCCTGTTCGATTCTATCAGTTTCGGTTTATTACATAACGCTCGAGCATAGACTGCAGGGGTTTTGGCATGTACAGTTAAAAACTACCTGAACGGACAAGGGACAATGTGCGCACAGAAATCCCCCGAACGGCATGCAGTTGAAAGGAGCAATGCAGAACGATGTTTAGAAACCCTTCAATGAAAGTCTCCTGTTTACTTACCAAATGATCTCAGGATGTCTGCTGAGTGATCAGTAAACTTAGGTTAAATCGTCCACTTGCTTGTACTTCATTTCACTATGCGCCGAAATTACCCCCTTTGTAAGTTTTAAACTGTCCTGTAATATGTCGGAAGTGCCTCCTTGGTCACAACCTGCAGAACAACGAGCTCCTGGCTCCATTGGTAAAGTGCCAGACTTACTAACTTTCGATTACCAAAGAACGAGAGAGTGAGGCTCAAGTGCTACAAACCTAGGTGCAGGACAGGCTGACTGACGGCAACTGGTAAGTCAGAAATGGTCGTTGCAACCTCTCTTGCATTTTCAGTAATCTCCTTCTACCTATACCTTGAAGTATTCTTTCCGGACAAATTGCAGTTTGCCTTAGATCAGGTGCCTGGACCACCAATACCTATTTCCAACACAGAAGGCAGTGTTCCATCGTCAAATTGCCTTTTTGAATGAGCCTGCTCTTGAAATGCAGACATGCCGCAAGAACATTTAGGAGGAAAACTATGTTGACATTATTTTCAAAGTTTTTAGCTTATTTCGCCTAGAAAACAGAATTGTGGGCAGGATCGTGCGTCAAGCAATTCTATGCACGTGCACTAATTATCTAGTTATCTGGAAAGTTTTTCTTCAAATAAAAATTCGTACAAAATCTAATTACTGGGCCGTTTTTATCATGCAAGTGTTCATTTTCACATTTTTTGGAAAAAAATGGAGAAGTAATCAATATAATTTAAATACTGTTGTTCGAAATTACCATTTCGTAAAAAACGCTCATTTTGGAATAATCGAATGTTTCAACAAGTGATGTATCTTTTGTAGGTAAGCGCAAGTTTTTATATTTCTTCACGGCTGATAAACTACTAGACATTAATAATTCCGCAGATCACCTTCCGAGGAAGACAAACGCAGACGTAGAAATTTTAAAACTGAACTGGTGAACCATTTTGTAAACAAAACCATAAAGGTGATAAGGGTATGTGCAAAATGCCTGTGTTTAAAAGCTTAAAACTTGACCCTTTCTATATATTTCTGCGTTTACCCTGAGTCATGTTATGCCCACAAGGATGAGGGACACCATGAGCGTAATTGCTGGCTACTTTGCCCTTATCAACCGTTGATAACCCGATGTGTGTGCTTGTCGATGACTAGTTATGCTTTTGTTTGGGGGGCCAGGTCGTGTACGTAGTACACGTAGACGAGGTCACCAGTAGCTGCGCCCGCTTCCGCATCAGACAACTGGCCGGCTCGGACAGTGGTCTGATTGTGGGGGTGGGGAGAGAGTGAGGTCGAGAGCTCAGCGTATTTTCCTCACTATAAACAAGCTGACGCGCTTGAAACTATCACGGTGCGCTAAAAGCCGTGGCTTGGAAGGTTGCGAACTGACGGGATAACTAGGTCCGCGGGGTCAGCCCAATGTGTGTTTTGTGTGGAGTGGCTGACTGGCGGACTGAGAGTCAGGTTGCAATGGCTCCTTCTCAATGTGGCCTATATGGCACTCCCACTCCGTGGGATCCGAGGCAGGTGTGGTGGCACGCCCAGGGGCGGCTCCGGCCGCGCCAGCCACCTGCGTCCTCTCCCATCTCCGGTCTTCTTGACTCTGTCTTGGCACCGGGCTCAAGTGCGGGAGGAGGAGAGAGTGCGGTGGCTGCAGCGCAAGGCTACTATCACTTAAAACTAATTCACGTGCAAGTCACCGTCCCTGCACCACCTAGTGTGGAGCATACGGTGGACCTCGTCGAAATCGACGGTCGAACTGCCATGCGGCTGTCCGCAAATTTGTCAGCTTCGCAATTGGGAGTCGCCAGTTGTGATAGGCATGTAGTGACCAAGCAACTAAATTCTACAAATACTCTGCAAAACCTGGGCAATCCTACACCCTTAGCTGACTTCGGCTCTGATGATGGATTCGAGTGAGAATCCGAAACGTCAGGTTAATAAAGCTTTGTTCCAGTGAGCATGTTGCCTTCTTCGCGACTACTTCCTGGAACTAACCTCCTCGCTTCTATTAGCCCATACATAGTCCTTCAATTAAAAACCGAGGGGCATTCTAAGAGAACTTTGTGTTTTGCTAGCCAATGTCCACGAAACCTAGTTTATTTTATATGAGGATAAAAATGATAGGGGACACAAGATTCATAAGAACATATTTCCAAAGAGGATGATAGTCGTAGATAGATAGATCTAGGATTGAAAAATTAATGTAAGTGCCAAAGTCTCTCAAGATAATCATGCAGTCTCTTTGTATGTTAGTGGTTTTTTAAGTAAATTCTAGCGGATTCTGGTGTGTTTTAAGACAACTGTCTTCTACTCCAGAAAGCGTAGTCTGCAGTACAGGCTCATGGTTCAATATTCTCGACATTGATTTGAGACTGAAAGACTGTGAAGCGTTATAAAGCGGTGTCGGCAACAAATTAACCATTAAGAACTGACCTAGATGCGTTTCTTCAACCAGGACGCTGAAACTCTGAAGTAGTAAGTTGGTGCAAAATAAATTTTAATTACAATGGAGTACTACTTACAGGGCTATCTTGACTGCATAACTTACGGGTATACGGCCGATACAGCCAACTGCATAGCAATTGAAAATCATTAATCGAAACATATTAGTAGTGAAGGCTAGGAAATCTGCCATGGGATTGTTCGGCTTCTTTAATGTCAATGGCCAGTGATTCATCAATCCCATGGGCGAGTGCGCCCCAGCTTAAGAGTATTCGGATTAAAATCTTTATTGACTCATTGAATCCTAGTTTAAAACCTGGTGGGCCAACGTCTTAGATTAGAGTACCACTGGTAGATGGTAGTTGGTAGACCAAAATATGTCATTTCAGTGTCCCTAGTTTTTTTTAATAAAACACTTTTTGGTATTGTTTACTTTTGGAATCCAAAACTTTGGAGCGCTCATGTGAGATACTAATCAAACGGAAACAGTCAAGGGGTTTTTCAAGTCATAAATCTGATATGCCGATTATGACCAAACAGGTGAGTGCATCAAATTAAGATATCTAGTAAGAAACTGAACGTTTTTAGTCGCATGCAAATAAGCGCATTCTTTCGTGTCAATTCTTATTTCTCATAATCTAATTCAGCAACAAAACAGATTTTTAATTCTTTGAAAATGTATAGAATACATTGAATGCCTAATATTGTGTCAGGACCATTTACTATCGAGTTTTTGTTGCATTTAATCTTCAATATTCCGTTTTTACTGATGTCCTTATCTTACAGGATATTTTTATTTCTATAATTGTCTTAAATGTGTGGCAACTGGAAATGATGAATAAGGGTGAATTTGGTCCTTTTCGTCAAAGCAGTTTGAATTTTAGTGATAAGTAGAAAAAAGTATAGGACATTTCAATTAAACACTTACGTAAGTCGAGGAAGAGGAAGAGGAAGAAGAAGAAGAAGAAGAAGAAGAAGAAGAAGAAGAAGAAGAAGAAGAAGAAGAAGAAGAAGAAGAAGAAGAAGAAGAAGAAGAAGAAGAAGAAGAAGAAGAAGAAGAAGAAGAAGAAGAAGAAGAAGAAGAAGAAGAAGAAGAAGAAGTGGGGAACAGATGAGTGACCCATTTATTATTGTTTCAATGCAGTCAAAATGAAAATGCCTTGTTCATGTGAGTCCCGTATGTTCATGGTACCTATCGAGGCAAAAATAATTGAAAATTATTGCAATTGCCCACTATCTCAATTTTCGATACTAAGCATATGTTTCAACTGTATTTTCCAAGGTTTCATAGTAGAAATTTGAGCTCCGACGTTGAAGAAGCCCGACGGCTCGCCTCTGCTGGGAGAGGCGACTGGGTGAAAGCCGTCAGCGAGGCAATCGCGTAAGATGGAGGCATTCTGGACACAGTGAATACTGTCCATCGGACACTTTTCGTTCTCTGACTGGCGGTGCAAAAGGTGAGATGATTGTCCAGAGACAATAAAATAAGATGCAAGCCACGCAAGAAAAGCAAGGGACCTCTCACTACGAACTGGCCTTTCGCACTCGTCTTGCAGTAGACAATTATCATCTGCTCCATCAAATTGTGGTGTACAGCAAAAACTGAATACCGTCTGACAGCTGCTGGAAATCAGCTATTAACTTAGTAAGTAATCATGAAGCGGGGTTTTGATGCCTAGCACTAGTTAATTTTTTAACACTAAGTATGTTTAGGCCACCGATCGTCCAGGGCCTCTATATGAAGTTCTAAACAATTGGATCTCTGTCAAGCTTGTCCATAACTGCGATAAACTTTAATCATCAGTAATTGGTCGCAGGGTTAGTAGAAGTCTCCTTTGCTTTGCTATGTTCTATAGAAAATATGTAAAACAATGCATAGAAGATGCAAGCGTGATCCCTGGGACAGCACGTGCATCATTCTGGGCCCTCGGTCTCGTACAAGAGGCCAGCATCGGAGACCGGGGAAGAGCAACAAGAAATTAGCGGCTTTCGTTGTCTAACAAAGATGGAGGGGGTAGGGATGGGGGAAGTGGTGTTCGTGACAAGGTGGAGTCCATCCGTCTCACGGCACTGGTGACTGCGGGCGGCTTTGGGCTTGGAACTGGGCCGCACCACGCGAGAGAAGTGCGTGATATCAGGGGAAGGGGGAGGGTTATATAAACATGCCTGTTGATGGGGTTGGTATCAGGTACTCTGGACTCCAGCAGTTCCAACCTTGTCTTAAGGCTGGCTCGCACCATTACGTTATATGCGAGCTTTTGCCCTGGTTGTTGCCGCTAAGGTTCTCCTCCAGGCCGCCATAAGAGCGCTTTGCTCAGCCCTTCGGAAGAGACGCTGTGAGACAAATCCCATCTTTTGGCTGATATTCATGCTAAGTTTGCTAGATCGTTGAATCGTAGGTATGACAGAGGCTCATAAAGAGTTTATTTTGGCTCCTAATATCAATTTTGTATTTTGGTACAGTGTCTGAATGTTGTTTAACCATTAATAAATCATTATTTCAAGGGTGTTTTGTTGTTGTTCCTAAGAAACAATTTGCAAATTTTTGCGTTGGAAGGGGTATCATCCCGAAGGATACTGACAGAAATTAAAGTCTGCCAACGAGTTCCCTATTCATAAATATATTTTTGACTGACGTCTGGTTGGCTGTCGAAGTTTTGACAGAAGATTCTCATACGCTTGAGGCGCTCAAACTTTGCAGTTGAGTTTATATTTGACTCAAGTCAATTATCGAGTTAACATGTAAGAGTAGACACAAACAGAAGTCTTTTTTCAGAAACTGTAACCGTAAACGGTTGTTCATCCATAACACAGGACTTTTAACTCTAGTTTTGTGAAATTAGCAAGGTATCGCTGTGAGCTTGCTTACTGCTCGCAACCACTCTCTGGATTATGTAAACAGCTGGCGGATCGTTGACGAACGCTCACCGATCGCTAACAGGATTCACTTGTCTCGCTCTGTCTTGCGACTCATTCTCGAGCCCCGCCATCAGCTGCGCAGTGGTTAGTAGTCCATAGGCAGATGAAACATACCGAAAAAGACAAGGGAGACGAAAAAGGCCATTTCTGGCTCATTAGCCGTCGCCAGCCAGTAATACCCAATCACACGCGGCGCTACCCCGGGGCTAAAACCCGAGGCTCTAGCCCATGGCATAATAGATAGAGCATTGGACTTCTGATCAGCAGGTTGTGGGTTCGAGCCTCGGATGGTTCAACACCTGGGGTTGGGTATGACTGGCTGATGAAGGCTAATGATACAGAAACATTCATTCCAGTCTCCCTTGTTTTTGTCAGCATTGTTCATCTGCCTAGATGGTGGACCTCATCTTCACAATGGTGGCTAACGTCAATCCTTTTCGTTTAACCAAATATTTAGAACAATTTAATACATGCGGAACTTTCGAGCTCGTTTTAGAAACATCCAGCATGCTTTTATGTCTTTGGTTCGGATATTTTTTGGCACTACGAAGAGAAAACGGAGCCAGAAACACACGTTGACGGTGGTGTTGAAACATAACAACCAGAGGAATTAATAAACAGCGAGTGACCGATCTCATGCAAAGTTAACTGAAATTTGGAAATTAGCTTACGATTGGGAAGCAGTGGGGTTGTAATAGTAACTAAAGTGCAGACCAACGCAAAGTCAGTTGGGACACGCGAGGAAGCCGGCTTTTGAATGTATGCCTTTTCGGATACCTGCAGGAACCATAATCGCTAAAAATGGCTACTTAAGAAGTACGCATGTTTTCTATTGATTTTCAATGCCCTTGCATATTTAAAGGTATTTTATAGAAAACTTAAGCAAAATTATTCTTTCTTATGTTCATTTGGTAGTAAATCACAACTTTTTCACAATTTGTACTTTAAAGAAGGATATATTTAGGGTTAAAAAAAGTTTCCAATTCCTGAATAGTTGTGATCTCGATCTGTCGTAGGGTTTGCATTTAAGGTTTCCAGTCTACAAGCTGCTTGCCTATTTACAAGGTCATATAGAAAACAAGACAATACGTTTATTTCTTTAGGTAATTATGAAAATAAGCAAGGATTTGCACATACAGTAAACGGACGGCGCAATTAGAGTGCCGTTCAATTTAGCCTATATAACCGTAAACTGCTGTATGGCTTGCTATTTTGAGAAGCAGATGGCCATTTGTCTGGAGCTTTCCGTTTTCACTGAGCAAGCTTCTCAGCTCTTTTCAGAAAAGCATCCTATCCTAGCATTAACAAATTTACTCCGGATTTCTTCTGATATGTCTAGTAAAACCAGCTCTTACATTTACTAACCCCTAATCCGCCTCTGTGAACATAAAACTCTGTCAAAACACATCTTTTAGTGTTCTCGTCATCATTAGTTTCAAAGAGTAAGTGGCATCTCGTCTGAGTGTATTCTAGTCATGGCAGCACTGTTGAGATTATTTGTCTTACTTGTGCCCCAACTGCCTCTATGAGACCCACTTCTAACATCTTTTGCAAACATCTGATCTACTCTCATAAACCCCGTTGCTCCAATTTCCACATGTACTGTGAGAACAGTGTAAAGCACCATTATTACTACTAACTTGATCGATTCAAGCAAATATTTCCGCACTCATCTGTCCGCAGCAAGTAGACCGAGGCAATCTCCGTTCCTGATGGTTTTCCACACAAGATCAAGCGCACTACCGTTGAAAGTTGTTTATGGCATGGGCGAGCGGGCTGGTACTACATAGACTCAGCCGTTACGCTGGTCGCCAAATGCATGTAGAACGGTCAAACCACGCCGAGCGCCTTTTTATAAATAAGCACTCGACATGTTGATAAGTTTGAGGGACATGTGAAGGGGCCTGGTGTTCCCGTCGCCTGTGCTATATTTACAGGCGCATGCACACGGCGCTGCGGCGGTCTCCGCGACGCTAGAGCCATAGCCGAAGGCAATAAATTGTGGGGCCTTCGCACCTGTGTGACTCAGCTGCCTGCCCCGCGTACGCGCGTTCCCTGGCGCACTCTACAACCCACACGCACGTACGCACGCACGCACGCATGCATGCATGCATGCATGCACACACACACACATACACACTCACACATAGAGAGAGAGAGAGAGGACGCACTGCAGGCATCGCAACGTTGATCCAGCCACCCGCCTCTGCTGTTTGATTTATGCTGCCCAAGGCCGGGACGTGCGAACGCGCGCGCATGCGCTCCGCTTTGATGTAGCCGCCGCCGCCGCCGCCGCCGCGAAACAGGGGCCTCTCAAGCACGAGGGGGGCCATCATGCTGATGAGGATGATGACGCGATCTGCGCAGCCGTAAATCTTTCCGGTCGAGAAGTCGTGGGCTCTGCTACTTCCCCCGACCCCCAGCCCGTACTGCTTATCCCCGCTGCACTAGCAAAGCGTGAAGGCATTGTTCGCACTGCGCTCGTTTGCATGCGATTCTGCTTGCGCGTGTGCATGCTGGTGTACGCGAGTATGGTGTCGAGGTGTCTGGTTAAAAGGAGATCGCAGTAATTCAAACGGCGGGGAAAGCGGCTATTATTTCAGGGTTGAGTAGCTATGAGTTTAAAGACGGAAAAAAGAAAGGAAACGGCCATACCGGCGGCTGTTTGATCAGCAAAGAGCATCTGTAGCTGGGATATTTCTTATACTAATGTGCAGAGATGAACTAATTCCCGGCTCTGAGTTCATCAACGACATCTGTCTAACTGTGGTCAGGCGTTTATCTAAATTAATGGACCCATCAACACCTTAAAACCCCAATTTCCAGGGTTAGTGGCTCGCGAATTATTCTTGTTACAGGAATGAAACCTGTGGATGGTTTTAGCGTTAGGTACTTTATCGGCATTGTGTTGTATGCCATGCAGTTAATGGCTGTTGGATTGCGCTTTAATTTCAAGACCCCTTCAAATGAAGTATGCACGAAGGGCACTCCTTTCTGGTCCATCACTTACGGGCTGGTGAAGTGGCTGTCTCAGCATATAAAATTTCTGACCCCAGTGTAGGCATAAAAATCAGTTTGTCACCAATATGGTAGGTGTGACATTTAGCCCCCAAAGCGAAACATGCGAGCAACAGCCGCCCGTAAAGCTGGTAGCTTTGCCCCGAAGTCTAGGGAAACTAGGGTTTTGTTTAAGGTTAGAGTGACCGTTAGGATTATCGTTAGAATTGAAGAGGGGTATAGTGCCCAATAAGAACTGCGGTTAAAATTGGGGTTAGACTTATTGTTAGGGGTTATGCCACGGGAATATTGGCCATCCATAAAAGATGGCGCAGAACTAACTTTATTCCTTAGACGATTCGTTCCAATTCCTGTGTCCTGTTTAGAGGGCCATATAAGTAATGCTTATCAGCACGATTATCGGAGAAACATAAAGGGGTAAGGTTATCACCAAGTAGCGTTGCGTTCCCTGTTATCGATACATCCGAAATTGGAACACGTCGTTACAGTGAGGTCAGACGGATGTGGCTTCATCGACGAAATAAGTATTTTGTTCTGTGGGGAGATGGGCTGGTGGTGTTGAGTCCTCAGTGTCATTTATCAGGTTGCTCTGGTACTTGGATGGGCGGTTGCAACGGTAACCTAGCGACTGGGGGGATTGACGTCAAAAGGATTTGGTCCAGGACAACCCGCTCATGCGTGTGTTCGTCGTTTATGATGTTGATTCCACTCCTGACACACATTGGGGTGTAGGGGTACTAGTTATGGGTAGCACCACACAGATAGCATTTGGTCGCTCCATTTGTCTCGTACAGGTGGTGAATGCTCCAGTGGCCGCCTCTAACTGGTACCCAACTTTCACCTGTGGCTCCTCGAAGTTGGGTTCTTCCCAGCGGCCACACCCCGGGCAACCGTCACGACCGGCGGGCTAAACCAGATGAGGGTCTCTGGTGTCTGACTCCCGAACTTCCCACCTCCCCCCTCTCAAAAAGTCCTACGGTGGGGTCGACAGCAACCCCGTAGGCGGCCCAGGCTAACTCGAGTCGTTCTCCCACGAAAACAAAACCGTGACCCATAGTGGAGTTCGGCAGTCGTCTGAGATGTCCGAGCAGCCCTATTTAGGGGCAGCACTGCTTGCCTCCTCGCGGAGGACGGGGCTAGAAAAGGTGCCTTAAACAAATGCTGGTTATCACGACTTCTGCAGCCGGCCGCGGCCCGCAGATCGCAAACTACGCGGCCGTAAAACTCAAACAAACAACAATAACCCCCGTCCCAATCCCCCTCGCCATACCCTCCAGGCTGCTCGGGAGAGTCCACGCACACTAGCAGCCTGGAATGTTCGTTCCCTTTTAGATAAGCCTAGGAGCAACCGGCCGGAACGGAGGACGGTGCTCATCGCTCGGCAACTGGCGCGCTACAAGGTGGAAATTGCTGCTTTCAGCGAGACCCGATTCTCTGAGCAGGGTCAACTGGAGGTGGTGGGGGCCGGCTACACCTTCTGGAGCGACCGGACAAAGGCAGAGCGACGCGACGCTGGTGTCGCCTTTGCCATTCGGAACGGCATCGTGGGACGTCTGCCCTGTCTACTGCAGGGTATCAATGATCGCCTGATGAGCCTCCATCTGCCTCTTTGGGGAGACAAGTTCGCCATCATCATCAGTGCCTACGCTCCCCCAATGACGAGCTCTGATGTGGCGAAGGACAAATTCTACGAGGACCTGCACGCTCTGCTGGAAACTGTGTCGAAGGTGGACAAGTTAATTGTCCTTGGTGACTTCAATGTCCGCGTCGGGACGGACCGCGCTGCCTGGTAGGGAGTGCTGGGTCCCCACGGTCTCGGTAGCTGTAACGATAACGGCCTCTTTCTTCTGTGCACGTGTGCGGAACACCGTATCCTGCTGACCAACTCCTTCTTCCGCCTTCCGACGCGGGAGAAGGCCACGTGGATGCACCCTCGGTCGTGGCGCTGGCAGCTTCTAGACTATGTTCTCGTTCGGAGGCGAGATCGACAGGACGTGTTGGTAACCAAGGCGATCCGCGATGCCGATTGTTGGACAGGTCACCGCCTCGTCATCTCCCATATGAGGCTCCGACTGCAACCCCGACGAAGGCCCCAAGGTAAGAGGCCGCCAGGCAAGCTAAATACTCTTTTGCTAAATTTGTTTGCTCACTGTTTGGATTTCAGCCACCAAATAATCGAGAAACTGGAGGACCTGCATGCTCCAGATGATAATGCTACCGTGGAGACACGATTGTGTCAACTGCGAAATGTCATCCAGTCCACCGCCCTCGAAGTCCTCGGACGCGCACGCCGTCAACACCAGGACCGGTTTGACGACAATGACGCCGACATCAGTAACTTACTCGCGGAGAAGAATGGAATACACAAAGCCTACATTGACCATCGGACTGACGCAACCAAAGCAGCCTTCTTGAGATGCCAACACCCTCTACAGCAACGGCTGCCAGTGATGCAGGATGCCTGGATGATCTGAAAGGCTGACGAAATCCAGGGATATGCGGGCCGCAATGAAATTAAAAACTTTTTCAAAGCCATCAAGGCCATCTACGGCCCGTGTATCAAGGGACCGCACCGCTGCTCAGCTCTGATGGCACAACACTGCTGACAGAGAAATCGCAAATTCTGAAGCGCTGGGCCGAGCACTTCAGAAATGTCCTTAATTGCTCATCAGCCATCTCCGTTGCTGCCAGTGAACGGCTGCTTCAAGTGGACACGAACAATGACCTGGATCTGCCGCCTTCCCTACCAGAAACCATCCGGGACGTGCAGCAGATTTCCAGCGGTAAAGCACCGGGATCCGACGCAATCCCACCGGAAGTCTACAAGCACGGTGGGCCCCGGCTGATGGCAGAACTCACAACACTCTTCCAGGAGATGTGGCGCCAAGGACAAGTTCCTCAGGATTTCAAAGACGCGACCATCGTCCATCTCTACAAACGGAAGGGGAACTGGCAACTCTGTGCTTATCACAGAGGCATCTCGTTGCTCAACATCACCGGGAAGATCTTCACCTGTATCCTTCTCAATCGTCTTAACGGTCACCTAGAGCAGGGCCTGCTCCCAGAAAGCAAATGTGGCTTCCGCCGACACCGCGGAACAACCGATATGATCTTTGCCGCCCGCCAGCTACAAGAAAAGTGCCAGGAAATGCGAACTCACCTATACACTACCTTCGTGGATGTGATAAAGCCTTTGACACGGTGAATCGTGACGGACTGTTGAAAGTCATGCAGAAATTTGGCTGTCTTGTGCGATTCACGCACATGGTGCGTCAGCTTCATGACGGGATGACGGCGCGCGTCACTGACAACGGGATGGTATCCGAAGCATTCACAGTGACCAAGGGAGTGAAGCAGGGCTGCGTATTGGCTCCCACACTGTTCAGTCTCATGTTCTCGGCTATGCTGATGGACGCCTACCGTGCTGCGCAGCTTGGGATCCGCATCGCCTACAGAACTGACGTGCACATTCTCAACAGTCGGCGTATGCAGGCTTCAACGCGCGTGTCTACGACTACAGTCCATGACTTGCTCTTCGCGGACGACTGCGCCCTGAACACCGTGACGGAGGAGGACATGCAAAGGAGTATGGACCTTTTCGCCGCAGGTCGCGCCGATTTTTGATTAACAATCAGTACAGCCAAAACTGGTTGTCATGCCCCAGCCGCCACCCAGCACGGAGTACAATGCTCCCCGAATCAATGTCAATGGTGCTCAACTCAAAAACGTCGAAACCTTCGCTTATCTAGGAATGCACGCTCTCACGCAACACGAGAATCGATGACGAGGTTGCCCAACGGATCTCCAAAGCTAGTCAGGCCTTCGGCCGGCTGCAGGCCTCCATGTGGTATCACCACGGTATTTACCTGAACACCAAACTGAATACGTACAAGGCTATCGTCTTGACCACACTCCTTTAAGGAGCGGAGACCTGGAATGTCTACTCGAACCAAGCCAAGAAGCTGAATCCCTCCATCTCAGCTGCCTCCGCAGAATACTGAAGCTGAGATGGCAAGACAGGAGCCCGGACACAAGAGTCCTGGAGTGGACCGGAATCCTCAGCATCCACGCCATGCTGAGGCATGTGCAACTGTGATGGAGTGGCCACCTGGTGAGAATGGACGACCAGCGACTTCCCAAACGACTTTTCGACGGAGATGTTGCTATGGGTGCTCGCCGACAGGGAGGTAAAAAAAAGACGCTAAAAGGACACTGAAGAAATTGCTGAAGCAACTGCAAATAAACCCGGTGACCTTGGAGGACCTTGCCCAGGATAGACCGACATGGAGAAGATCCGTGAGGACTGGTTCAGCAATCTATGAGACCAACCGGATCACCACCGCCAAGGCCAAAAGAGCGGCACGAAAGTCACCAGCGCCCCGGACCAACATCGTCAATACCCAAGCCCTGCCAACATGCCCGCGCTGTCAACGCATCTTCCGCGCGCGAATCGGCCTGGTCGGACATCTTCGGACGCAATGCACCAACTATCTGACAATTCCATTTTCTACGTAAAATTCTGCCAACCCTCCTTTAGACTCCCCACCCTCACTCCTTGCATCAATTCCATTACTCCCACCTTCATAGAGTCCACATCCCAATACTCATCGCATGTTACCCCAACCACCGCCTTCGTCTTCACTACCGCCACCGTTACCAGCGATAGGGGACTCTCCTAAATTGTCCTCAATGCGACCGCGAATTCACCTCACGCATCGGCCTGGTCGGTCACTTGCGAATCCATCGTACAGAGACTGGTGAACCAATGCCTGGAGCTCCAACACACAGCAGAGATCGCCACCTAAACTGCCCTCACTGGCCTCGCGCATTCACTCATCGCATGGATCTATTCGGTCACATGCGCATCCATGACAGCGGAATTCACCGCAATGCAGACAACACCGACACATCATGCACACCCTCTGCTCCTGTCATTCTTACCGCCACTGCCACCCCCACTACCATGAATGACATCCCCACCAGCCTCTACCGATTTCTCTTGCCCACACTGCGCCCGCAAATTCAACTAACGCATCGGCCTGATCGGTCATCTGTGAAACCGTCGCATGGAGGCTGGTGAACCAGTGCCTGGGGCTCCGACATACAGTCGCCGCGCCCGCCTCCACTGCCCTCACTGCTCCCGCACATGTACACACTGCATGGGCCTATTAGGACGCATGCGCCTCCACGACAACCTGCGGTAAACAATCGGAGACTAAGCCACATCAGCGCACACCATCTACACTAATACATAGATAACACCCTCACAAAAATCATAATGTAACTGATAAAATCACGGTTTCATAGACACCGTGGCTTGGAAGGCTGCCAATTTGACGCTTACATCAGACCACGCCGTCAGCCCAGTGTATGTGCTGTGTGTGCCAAGTGGCTGACCAGTGGACTGGGAGTCAAACGGCGATGGCTCCTCCATATCCACTGAGTAAGTGAATCCTGGTGTGTGCGTTATGGGGGCCAGGTCGTGCTGTGGTGCGCGAAGACGGGTACGCCGATCCGTCAGCCAATGCGCCCACTCCCACATGAGACAACTGACCGGCTCGGTCGGTGGTCTGATTGTGGTGGTAGGGAGAGTTAGGTTGACAGCTTAGCGTATTTTCCTCAATATAAACAATCTGACGCGCTTGAAACTATCACAGTGCGCTAAAAGCCGGGGCTTGGAAGGTTGCCAACTGACGGGAACAGTCGGACCGTGCGGTCAGCCCAATGTGTGTTTTGTGTGAAGTGGATGACTGGCGGACTGAGAGGCAGGCTGCAATGGCTCCTTCTTAATGTGGCCTTTATGGCACTCCCACTCCGTGGGATCCGAGTCAGGTGTGGTGGTACGCCGAGGGGCGGCTCCGGCCGCGCCAGCTACCTGCGCACTCTCCCATCTCCGGTCTTCTTGACTCTGTCTTTACACCGGGTTCAGGTGGGGGAGGAGGAGAGAGTGCGGTAGCTGCTGCGCAAGGCTACTATCACTTAAACCTAATTCACGCGCAAGTCACCGTCCCTGTACCATCCTTCCGTGGAGCATATGGTGGACCTCGTTGAAATGGACGTTCGAACTATCATGTAGTTATGTTGATGCAGTGTTGTGCCTCCTAAACGGGCTGCGTGGTAGATGCTTTCGGACCAACATGGGGGCCAAATCAGGGTATGGCAGGTTTTATTTGGGATGCGGTCCCATAACAAACGCCGAAAATAGGGGTGTTCGTGCCCATCATGGGCACGCATAGGTGCAGGCTCATGCCGCACCCACCTCTCAACTCCCAGGGAGATGCTTCATTTGCGCCCGACTCGCCTCCGGTCTTCTTAACTATGTCTTGACACCGGTGACACAGGCGGGCAAGGGAAGTGAAAGTGCGGTAGATACAGTAAATGTCTACTATCACTTAAAACTAATTTGCGCACAAGGCACCCTCCCTATAACACACTGCTGTGGAGCATACGGTGGAAATCATCGGACTGCGTCGGTCGAAATGACGAGATGCACTGCAAGTCTACTCGCATTCTAATTCAGTCCAAGATACCGTCCCTGTACCACCATGTTGTGGACATAGTCGAACATGACGGTCGATCTGGCGTGTTCGTCATTTAATCTCGGCCTCATGCATTAGACTGATATTGACGATAGCTAGCACAGTTGTCACGTTCCCCATTACTTCTATTGTCCAGGATCTCACAGATAAAATAATCGAATGACGCTTACAAAACAGACGGGATGGAATGGAGAATCGCCTCAAACACGTCCGAATCCTCCGAATCCTGATTTTTCTCTCAAACCTTTTGCCTTAGGCGAAGCGATCTACAAGCAGGTGAATGGCCTACCAGCGGGCTCACTGATTTCTGAACCCGTAATCGAGGTAGTTTTGCAACGTTTGGAGTCCTTACCCCTCCAACGGCACAAACTGAGGTTTCAAACTTGCTATGTGGGTGATAAGTTCGTCAGTATCATCGGCAAGAGGCGTTGCAATTTTTTTAAATGTTGAAACACCGTCTTCCAAAACATCCCATTTATAATGTAGGTGAATGTTCACAACCAAATGATCCTTCCCTGCACCACCGTCTCTCGCAATGAAATGGAATGACCGGTTCGTGAGCTCTGAAACTGCATGCTCTGCCTGTTTGGTTTGCGAAACCATTAGAGCAGTATATGCCTATGAGTGTACGTACACGTAAATACTTTATGTTCACTGCTTTCGTACAGTACGGGTAGGCTGTTGAATACCATCCCTGCAAGATCGTTCACGTACCCGATTGGTACCACCAAGAAGTGCCTTCGAGGCCGCAAGGGAAGAAAGTTGGCCGCAAAAGTGTCCGAAATGAACTCAGTTCAGAACGTCACATGCCCAACCTTTGTTGAGATGGGATCCACCGATAACGATAAATACGCCAAATGCGTCCACCACAGTCTTGTCGGAATTTTTTTGCGCCAATGTGCGCAAATGTGGCACGTGATAGACGGGGACTTTAGGTACACCAGCCACTGCGCCCAAGCTTTTCATCAATAGATGGACAACTTCAGATGGTTCAATGGCTGATGTAAAACGCAGAGAGGGTAAAGCAGATTCAAAGGGATTCCGACGCTTTTCTCTCACTATAATAAGTAAAAGTTATTTGAACTTACTGTGATGCTCTTATATTGCTGTATAATTTTCATAACATCCAAGGTTTCTTCATTTGAACCCCCTATGCTTTTCTTTATGGGGTGAGGTCGTTTGTGGCACACGTAGACGGACTGCTTAGCCGTCTCGATCGCCGCATCAACGCCCTCACCCAGTCCTTTTGCCTTTGTCTTATCAGCTCCACGGGGAGTGTGAGAATTGAAGGTGAGATTGGTGTAATTATTCTCATGTATATTCCTTCTCACAGCCAGCTCGTGTTCGTGCAATAGCGTGCGGACCTGTTTGCCAGTTTTACCAACATAGTTGACTTGACCACAATTACATTCTATCTGGTAAATGACACCCAACTTCTCATTGACGTGACTGGGGTCCTTAGGGTGCATAAGTTGCCGGCGGATTGTTGCTTCTGGTCTGTGAGTGACGCCAATCCCAAATTCGCTCATCAGTCTGGTGAACACCTCGGACACGCTAGCAATTCGGGTTTGGCTGCTCCTTTCGTTTTCTTCCTCTGACCTCTCCCCTGCATTTTTTTTATAAAACTGCCAGGGCATTCATTATCTGTAAAGAGTTTCCACAGAAACTGAACCTCAACCTTCTTGTCATCCGGCTCCATGCAGTGCGTTTCTACCCGGTGGTAGAGTGCTCTCACACAGCTGCGTTTGTGCGAAAGGGGATGTTTGCTATGGAAAAGGAGAGCTATTCTTCACCTTCCTATAAACTGTTGTTTTCAGTTTCCCATCGCCTTTGCGGTATACCAGCACCTCGAGAAACGGCAACTGGCAGTCTTTTTCTTCCTCCGTTGTAAACTGGACATCAAGGAAGAACGAGTTTGGACATCCTGTTCCGTGTGATGGCAACAAATGTGTCATCAACGTACTGTATCCACAACCGTGGTCGATAGTGATTAAGCGCTAGTGCTTCCAGTCGTTGTAATACCGCCTCAGCTATCAGACTGGACAGTGGCGATCCCATCGGAGTACCTTTGCCTTGTTCATACATAGCTCCATTAAAGTTTAGGACGGACTTCAAGCCGTGTTTCAGGAGGTCAACAAAGTCCCTTAGCTTGAATTTGTTGTCCGTTTCATTATAGCGCTCTTCTATCAGGGTTTGGATGGTTTCAACTGCGAGGTGTTGTGGATGGAGGTGAACAGTGACGTCCCGTCGAAAGATACCATTCTCTCGTCCTCCGCAAGTTGAATACCCTGCAGCTTCGGTGTGAATTGTTCAGCTGAATGGATAGTTTTCTCAGAGCCCCAAGTTAAAAATGTGAGGCACTGAAACAGCTACTTGGCTAGCCCAAACGTTGGGTTGCCTTTCGGAGAACTGATCGGCAGTAGGGGAGTTCCTGTTTTGTGCACCTTGGGGAGTCCATAGAATCTAACGATCGCTTCATCCTGCGGTTTCAGCTGTTGCCAATCGATCTGTGTAGAAGCTTTAGATTTCCGAATGCTTGCCGAAGGAGCTCAAAGGAGCGATGTGCAGTCTTTCAAAGCACTGTTGAATTCCATCTTTTCTGATATCCAGTTTATTATGGAAGAACAGTTCAACAATCAGTTGCCCTTCCTCGACGTAAAAGTTACAAGGCTGGCAGATGGGAAAATAAAGACAATATAGCTTTAGTTCCCGATATCGCCTTTTCTTCTCATATATATTCAAAGGAAGTCATCCCAACAATGCAAACTAAAATCGGATGTTCTTCGGGAATGGAAATTTTATTGCGTAAAGTTTTGGCACCGATCTCCCAGGTAGAGCAAATATTTTGAGGCCTCGTAGCTGAGGTAATTACAGCGTTAGTTTTACTCAAGCTTTAACCTTGCTGTTCTGGATTCTCATCCCATCGTCATCGTTGAGTCTTTCACAACTTCTTATCGTGGATATCATACAGCGCGCAACATTTGGTACTTCCCGAGTTTTTTTGCGCGTTTTATGTCTCTTTTCGGAGGCAACCTTTCCAATCAAAAATTGATTGTTGGTCATTTTATCTGGCAGAATCTTGTACGTAATCCCGAATTTGTACGTAGTGCCATTAGTTGACAGACCACTGTCAGGCAGTGTTATCGGTTGATTATTTCACTTTTATCCGTATCTTTGTTTTTCACCTGCACTCTTTTAACATTTCGCCTTTCTGATGCTCGTCATACAGACTGAACGGACGTCGTTACCATGGTGAACCGATAACTTGCCCTCCATTGGACGCTAACATTGCTGAACTCAGTGAAAAGTGCAGGCCAAGAGGCGCCCAGCCCTCCTAACTTTAGCCGTTTCCATCGTCCGGTGAAGGCTTCTTAGAACAACTAGTTAACGACCGTTTAATGACCCCGAAAACATGACTTCGACTGCGACTACCATTAATTGTTTTCCACAACTCATTTGCGTCCGCACGATACATTTGATAAACCTACTCAGTCCTTCCGACTTCAGACCTCGTCCGCCGAATTCTTCCCCTACTGGTTGTCATTTTGGTGGATCGAAGGAGCTTTTGATTCAAGTGAAATGAAAGAGTCATTTACATGGTCATCTAGCCTGTCATTCCATCACCAGGTTGCTGAGGACAGCTGGCCTTCTTTCTTAGTCCCCTGACAGTTCATTTCTACCAGGAGGTCAGCCTTGCTATGCACAAACGAGTGTAATCAGTCAATACCCGCGCAGCTGGTATTAGTTTAAACACCTTATATTCGCAGTGGTTTTCAGCATAGTTTTGACGGCGGGCAGAAAACAAAGACGACTGGGAGAGAACAAAATTCCCTGTCCCAGACAGGGTGCGTAAATGATATTCTCAAACATACTGTCTGGGGTGCCGCAGTTCATGCCAATGACATGGCGCAAATGGCGTGTCCTAATTAATTGGCCTGGGAGCAAACACGTGGGCATACCACAGCCACCCCGCAGATCGCAGTCATTAGAAGTTCGCATGCGGTCAGAGACGTGCTGATTGTCTGATTCGCGCGCATATAGGAGTCGAGAATACCTCTATGGTTTACGAGCTCCTGTCGGCTGCCAACACCGGTCAATAAACGCTGAGTCGAGTTGGGATTAGCCTTAACCGTTTTCAGTATGGATTACTTGTCCAGCATACAATTCTGGTTGATTCCGCAGCTTTTGTAGTGGCTTTATAGGTGCCCTCTTAACATACATAAGGTTTTTATCCATTTTCGATGCCCCAAGGTGATTGGTTTATCCTCTACACTTTGTTCTTCCTATCGGGATCCAATCACCTTTTAACTTCATGCAAATGATGTGCCTTTCTAAGATGTTTGTCTTGAGGCAGTTTATAAATCCGCCGGGAATTGTAGAATAAGCATGTAATGAAGTCGTGGGAGCCGAGTAGCTTGTCAGAGCCTAGCATAACAAGCCTCGTCCTGAAGTCTTAATTCAGGCGCTTCCCGAGAGGCTGATTGCTTTGGCGAAGCTGATTCTCAGTCCCGAGTATGGATTCGGGAGGTCATTGCACCGCCTAATAGATTGGGTGCCTGAAACGCTACCCTGATCTTGAATAAACTGTTGTATCCTCTCAAAACACATCCCTGTTGGATGCAGAAATTCACGTTGTTAGTCATTTTCCCACATCCCGAACGGGCAGTCTGAAAATTTTGTGCAAAATATAATCTCTATGTTTCTAGGTACTCAATTAAGCCTACAAAGTGAATAATTATTTGGCGCCTTTGCTAGGGCACTTATACCCACTTATGCAGTTGCAAGATTACTTGGATCCGAGGAGTATAGTACTGGCTTTCAGCTACTGACATTGTTCAGCCATCAAATTTGAGAGTTTGGCCATTGCACACAACCATGTCCACAGTGTGCTCCATGGTGTTGTGGATACAGGCCGGTGACTTGTGGATGAATTAGTTTCTAGTGATGGCAGACTTGCGCAGCATCTGCTGCACTCTCTAACCTGAAACACACGGGCGTGGTGACAAGACAGGGTCAGGATGAGTAGAGGAGTACTCGAGTGCAGCGAATGCAAAATCAAAGCAGTCCATATCCACATGCCATGCACGAATTCATCTCCGCATACTTTCACGAAAGCAACCACTTCAGGCGACAAAGTCCACTGCGTACACCAGATAGAGAGGATGCAGAACCGGTAACTTGCGCATGAATTGGTTTGCAGTGACGCAGACTTACGTAGCATTTACGTGCATGTCTTCCCCTCCCTCCACCCACCTTTTTCCAACAAATATATATATATATATATATATATATATATATATATATTGGGGAAATAATTTCTGAAATTATTAAGTGCAGGATATGGAGTCAGGTGATTCGGACATGAATTTTTAGGGTCAGACCCGAAATTTCAATTAACATTTGGGTCGAAGACAATCAACCACTGTGGAATAACCACGTAATGCCCATTCTACAAACAAGTAGTACTACAAGTAGTATCAATCTCATATGGCAAAGACATTATACAGGGTCTGACCCTAAAAAGTCATGTCCGAATCACCTGACTCCATGTCATGCACTTAATAATTTCAGAAATTATTTCCCCGATTATTGTCTGGAGTGCATATACCAGAAACCGCATAGAGAACGCTGGGGGACCCACTGAGGAGCCGAACCCCTCGTTGTTGTGTCATGCAGCAGCAGAAACATCGGCGAAACACGTGTCTGGGCTTTTAGCTAGTACCTATGTCGGAAGTACCGTATAACATCGTTTCCATATAAGATTCATACTACTTGTAGTACTACTTGTTTGTAGAATGGGAATTACGTGGTTATTCCACAGTGGTTGATTGTCTTCGAACCGAGTGCCCTGGCATCCACCATGGATATAATACGAGGCACGCGGCAAGACTGACTAACTCAAGACCACCAGGAGCAGCAAGCAATTTACTCTGATGATGGAAGCGAGAAGGCTTTCGAAACGTCAGTACAAATACAATTTGGTCCATGAACTCGCCCCCTCTTCTTCTTCGTCTTCTTCAGGAGATGATGAACGCGATATATATATATATATATATATATATATATATATATATATATATATATATATTTAGATTTTCAGCCTCGGTAAAATAAAGCGTGCAACACAGCTAACCGGTAAATCTCAGCGCCATACAAATGTCCTGCTGTTTTCTTGCCACTGTAGGTGAAAAATAAATAACTGAAAAGTGAATACACACATATGCGCCGCCGGGAACTTCACGGAAGAGGGAAGAAGTAGGTCAGCCTAGGTACCTGGACGGCAGTCCGGTAGGATACCGTTATAAGTACCCCGTAGTACAGGTGGCCTTGCGCTTAATTCCAGGAGGAGTTAGGCTTAGGGTTTGGGTTATGGCTAAGAGGGTTAGTGTTCGAGTTTGGAGGGTAAGCGTTGAAGTTAGGATTAAGGTTACAATGAGAAGTAAAGTTAGTACACAGAAGTGATTACCCCAGCTGATATTTAGCCAAGGCAACCTGTAGTTCGAGGATTACTTCTACCCCTGTCCAGCCCAGCAGTCCCTCATTAAATTCGACAGCTAAACGAAATCATCACATGCGCAAGCTTCCTTTCCGGAGGAGGGGGCGTGTAATAAGTTGAAGAGATGAGTAGGTGCCATCCAATGGGTGAGGCAGGACGTTATCACCTGTCCCGAATCGGTGGCAGTACTTTCCGCGGCCTTATCCTTTTCGGAGTCGAAATTCTCACTGTGAGTGACGAAGGTCGATATTTTGAACCGCTTGCTCACCCATGTCAGCTCCATGGAACATCATCAAATTACAGCTAGGAGTAACTGTGACACCAATGCCCTTGCGTTGCCGCTTGCCTACGTATGGAAAGGAAAAAAACACTCGGTTTCAGCTAGAAGAATGTACATATTTCTCGTAAAATACTCCCTTTAGAGAACACCGACTACGATCCCGTATACGTATTAAAATATTTGATAGGAATGCCTTGTATGGCAGGAATAGGAACTGCCCCATTTGCTTGAAGGTGGCCTTACAGTAAATATTAAGGAGGGTAAATCTACCAGTGTCTTAACGCTAACACTAACCCTAACATAAAATTAAATCGACACCTTAATGTTAACCCTGGCCCTACCCTCAACCTGAACTCTACCGTTAACACGACAATAAACTTAACCCTTAGCCTAAGCATGACCTTAACCTCAAACTTAAACCTAACCCTCACCTTAATCCTAAACATAATTTCCTTTGAAATTAAGGCAAAGCCACATGTACATTGGCTGGTTCCTTTTTCCGTGTCCTTTTTAGGCGGCCATACAAGTCATCTATACCGACCATATTTTACAGGGCTCAAGAATTTCGTTAACGAAATATGGAAGGCCAACTAACTTTTTACTGGACGAAAATGTGGTTTGTTTGATCCACTGTGCACGAATTTAAACGTATTCAAAGTCCTTATAAATTCTTCTCTCGAAGAAAACAAATAAATGAGTCTGTGAGAACAGTCTGGTCAACTTATCAATGCTAAGAGTTTGTTGGCCGGGAACCCTGACCATTTTTTTCTACTGACATTGCGATGGGCGTGCGGGTGTTCAACCAAGTGAGTATTACATTGGGAAAAGTTCGTAATGTCTCTAGAATGCTGCTTGTTATCTTCTGCCTGATAAATATTTCAGATGACTAAGATGAGGACCGGAACCATTACACATGGCCTACGTGCGTTATCGGTCAAACCCAAGCAAGACCCATGCTAGGCAGACCGGAGATTTGAACGTGAGTCAGCTGGTCAGAGAGTGATAGCGTCGAATGCTCTAGAACTTGAGCCAAGCATCCAGGTCCTATCACCGGCGATCAGAACGATTCAAAGGTGCATAAAAGTGGAATTCATCAATCATTCCAGAGTTAAAAACAGAAGTGGGCCGTTCTCCTATGTCTTGTAGCTCTGGGGTTAGAACCCTTGTAGGCGATCGTCGTATGGGGCGAGCAATCTTTGGTTGAGAAGTGATGCTGACAGAGATTCGAAAAATAAAAGGGTGCTTTCGATGCTGTTACCCTTAAGTGCTGATGGCATCGTGCAGCAATAAGCACAGTTCAAGCCGACAAGTGCAAAACGGAACCAAAAATGCGGTTAGAGTGAGGATATATGGGCAGAGTTTCTTAGATTATGGTAGTTTTTGGGTGCGCGAATGAACTCTAACTGGTGCGAATACTGTTGTATCCAGCAAAGTCATTTCGTATCTTTAATAAACATCAACAGAGAAATTGCGTTGGAATGCGTTGAAGATTTCCCTGAAATTCTGTGTTCAAAATCTTTTCAATTTCCCTTGCTCTCAGCATTCAGTATACCTCATATGTTTTCTTTCAGTGTTTTACGGTAAATGGTTATGAATGCTGATACTGATAACTGATTTCTTGGGATTCCTTAACATTAAAGGGCACCCTGCTACATGTACTCATAGCTGTATTTCGGTTTCACTGTTTTAACAATATCCTGCTTCAATGCCAACTTCAATGCGCCATCTAAGGAGGGATTAATTAGGTATTCTCACAACGCGATCCTCGGATCCGCTGAAGTTCGGCTTCGGTATTGCAGGATGATTAAAATTTAAGTCAGTTTTAGAAGCCGGATACTTGGAATCGGTTCTGCCTTTCACCTTCACTGTCCTCCAAACAAAAAAATAATTGAAACTAATTGACCTGCCTTGTTTGACATGAGGAGACGGTCGAAAGTTCTACGCGGTTTCAGAAACAGTGCCGAGGATTCAACCGTTTTTTTCAGGTGGAAGATGACCGTCTAGCACTATCAGGTCAACACTGAGATCCTACTACACGGGTAGGAACGCATTTCGGCAATGAGATTAGGCAGATAGTTTTGGATTCCACTTATTGTATACTTGCAACCGACTGATAGACTGTTGATGGGAGGGCTAAAGGTTTTACACCCGGAGATGAATAGGTTAAAATGTGATGCATCTTTATTTATGCGTTGTACCGAATGTCAGTTGGAGGACGGAATGATATATATGATACTTTTGGAACTTTTCTTGATTTTTGGAGAGATTTATGTAGGTTCAGCGCGTGGTCTCCAAGGAAAGTCCCTGTGCTATGTGTAGAATACGGGTGAAGATGCTAACGACAATAATAAACAATTAGTTATGTGGATTGTTGACATTATCGTATCGATTTTCTCTCAGCTGGCCGAGTTGAACCATGGCACCGTCACTGAAGCCCTGGAATAGATTAACCTGACTTTGAACCTGATGAAACGCAGAAGCGAAGGCTTGTGACATGCGCCAATCACTGTGTTTTTAGATCTCAGTGCGAGTCGCTCTGGCACAGATCTCTTCGGCATCTCATGCAGTACTCGGTAAAATTGGGGTCAACGTAAATCGTGACATGTGCGGACTTCCTCGCTTCTTCGCATACTGGCTATTGGTAGTTGAGAAGGTTGCAAAAGTTTTAATTCCGTTGCTTCAGCTACTGTGATTTTCCAACAGCACTATTCATATAGCTGAGCAAAGAAACGATGAAGTGCCAGATATTTGTGTGCACCGACCGCCCGAACGACACGCAGGGCTTGGCCGAGATCAGCTACCCCTGGATTTCCTCAGCTTTACGGCTAAGTCTAACATCTCCGTAAAAGCGTCCTAGTTGGGTTGTCTTATTTTACTCTTAGGCTAGATTAAGTTGATCTGTTTTGGGCAGCAGGTGCCGAATCCACTTGTCCTCGTCACATCGGTCCTCTTATCGCCAGTGCATCGGTCGCAAAACTTACGTGTCAGGACTTTAACTCGTGCTCATAGCGCGATCAAGTTGTTCTAAGTATCTGCTTACTCTCTTAAAAACATATGATCCGATTTTCCTGCTCGGAACACAGCTTGGGCACAGTCTCCTTCAGAAGAAGGAGCGAACTTCCTTGGAAAGCAATAAAATGGAAACATGTATTACTCGTGTTGTTTTTTTCGACGGTGGATATTCTATTAACCTGATCTAGGTGGCGACAATATGCTGAACGGAACAACCTAAAAATCCTTTTCAAATTGACCCGTCAGGTTGAACGCAAGATTTACTCCGACAGGTGTACAATAACACGTAGAGGTTTCGACCTGTAGTGAGGCAAATGGCCCATAATAAGCTGAGCTGCTGGCAGTAGGGTACAAAAACCGCTGTATCAAGGTTCCGGGTTTTGATTTTTGACGTGACTTGGGCCAGAATTGTTGTACGGTGAGGGTGAATTATGCAGCACCGCTCCAACCACCCCTCCCTCGTTACTAGTGACTCCCATAGTAAGACCAGACTAGGAAAATTGGTTATAGGGTAAGGGGCAGACAAGTTATCAGGCATCAAAATAGGCTTATGGTATATTTCTACTTTCTGAACTAGACTTCCTCAAACTAATATTAGACCTTTGGGAGCCAGAGCGTCTAATACTACTTTGTCAGGGCTGATTCCATATCATGGAGTAGTGGCGCATTCCATCTCTCTCGATTTTCGGAAACTCTATGAACTTATAGCATGGGATTTTCGGGCTAGTTTTAGTCTGTTTGGGGTCTAAGCATGGTTGTGCCTGCGCGTGACATTCCTTAGACGGAGCTAGAGGCTATGTCAACCATTGCGCCCAGTATCATCAGTAGTCAGTCGAGAGGCCTGTAAGCAAACCAATGTATGGAAGAGGGCAGAGAAAGTGCAAGAGACTCGGAGACTTCCTCCTCTCAGCTAAGCAGTGCGGTTCTGACTGTAACAGTAAAACCGACACAATTAAACATATCACAGCGCGCTATCCTTCCCGGTTTAGAAGGTAGCCAACTGGTAAGCTAAACCATTCCTATTCAGAGCTGGGGGATCGGGTCACGTGTGCTCTTCAGGGATATTTATACAATCTTGTTTGTGTGAGGTTCAAGATACTTGCCGAATGAAGCCTGGTCCATACGTAAGTAGCAACCACAGCATGTGTAGCACGCGTAGATTCCCTTTTTTGAATTTGCCAGCCACCACCCCTAGTGCTACATTCAGCTATTCACAGTTTGCCTCCAAGGGCTGGGAGTGTGGGAAGAGAGAGCGAGACAGATACATCGAAAGTCTGCATCACTACGAACGAAATTCCCGCGCAATTCACGATATTTCCCGCCTCATGGGCAGTTGTAGACGTCGTCAATCGTGACAGTCAAACTACTCGGTTCACATACCCTCATGTAAACCGTTTATGAAGGCATTTGTATGTGTATGACATATATCACGCCTGCTTGTAGACTGTACTCGCGCACGTGCGGGCAGAATTCAGCTGTCTACCCCGGACTTCGCCACTCCTTCCCCTACTCGAGTGGGATTTGTGCGCTTGGAACGACCGCGGTCCTGGTAGTTATGGTGGTGGTGGTGGCGGCGGCGGCGGTAGCGAGTAAGTTCAGTTTTTTGTTTGCATATATTTTCCTGCTCCCTTCTACCCCTCACCACCACCACCTCCTCCTCCTCCTCCTCCTCCTCCTCCTTCTCCACCACCACCTCCCTACTCCTATTTTCCAACGTGCCTACCCCCGCTCTGCATAAAGCGCACAATCTCTCGCGCGAACGCACGAATGGGCACGGAAATGGCGGCTATTGGTAGCCTTTCATGTTTGCCGAAGAAGCAGAATGGATGGGACATTTGCGCTCTGGTGCTGCTGTTGGAGTAGTCGGCGTCCCAGCCATGGTCAGTGGTCGTGCAGCTATAAACGTCTATATTTATGCTTCTACAGATAGCGGAACGGGTGTAAGAGGGTGAGACAGAGAAAGGAATGGTGGTGGTGATGGTGGCGGCAGGAACAACGTTGGTGATGGTGGTCGGGCAGCGGGAGTAGAACCAGTCTCGCAGCAAAAGAAGGGAATCATCCTAGTGCAGCGATGGCGGTAGCGGCAAAGATCTAAAGCACCTTCTTTTTGGTTTTCAAAAATGTGGATTTTAAAATAAACTGACATATCGAGAATACGGTGGTAGGTAAGTGTGTTACTCAGTATCCAATTTAGGCGGGGACCGAAAGAGGAAGTATAAAAAAATAAAGTCTGTGATTTTCTTTCATTTTTTTGAAAAGATGACCGCTGGCGCGATTAACCATGGCTTTTAAGTTACCATGCGCATTATAGAAAAATTTAATGTCGGGATGATTTTCTCGCTTTCCTTCGCAAGTAATATTACGTTGAAAAATGAAACTCGAAAATTTTACTCCAGACTGCATTAAGCTACAATACGCTTAGCCAAATAAAATCCTCTTCACTGTGATTAACTAAAAACTGTGTTTTTCTATGACTGAGAGGTGAAGCGATATAACAAGAGAGTCCGAAGAGCTGACTCAGGTGCTCCATCTTCATTTAAATATGGGTGCGGAGCAGTACCCGCTAGGCACAAGAACACCTACAGTCCACGAGTGGAGGTTTTTATAGGTGGCCCTTTCAAAAAAGCGACAAAGGAGTTCTCACAGTGCTCTTTGCAACGTCTGCTGACTGTACTGCCTAGGGGATGGTTGTGTGTGTGTGGGTGTACATAACCGTTTCCTCCAGACTACGGTAAGAGGGAAATGCTGAGTTTCGCATAAGAAAAGCGTATGGCCTCGTGGGAAAAATACCCCACCGCTCATAGGTAAAAAGGGCAAATAAGTGGACATTCTGTGAGATAAGGTGGAGGGGAGGGAGGATGGGGGAGGGTGGGGGGTGTGTACCCACATCCGTGTCCTTCCTGAATATTTGACAAATTAAGAGGTTAAAAAGTTTTAGCAGTGTAAATCAAAGGATGCGCAGCTGAGCGTATTAAAGAGGGTCCTGTAAGCAGTAGTTCCCTCGGACAACTATAGGGACCGTTCAATGCATATTTCGGTTGCCAGAGCTTTAACTATTTTATCGTTGGACTAGGGGCCTCACATCTGGCGTATAATTGATTCCAACTCCTGACCTTCCATCAGAACGACTTGAAGGGATATGACTCGCCCAGCTAGATGTTGTATGCCTCATTCTGCTAAAGCGCTGACTTTTACTGTTCAGTGCGCATTAAGTAGAACGTACTTTTATCCATTTTTTCTCTTCATAAATTTCATACTTCTCAGACCCTCTTTCCAGCGGCTAGTTGTGTCAACATTGCGTGAGTTTTAATCTGCTGGCGGAAATGTCCCAACTTTCAACGATTATCTCCCGAGCAAGTTCCATGAGACCGCGTAAGTCGTGCCCCTTTACCCTTTGCTCACCAGGTGTTCCAACTCCGTCAGTGAACATAATACTACGAAAAATATCCAAGGTACACAATCCACAATGTGTATTCCTAACAGCACAATGCATAATGAATGTTCTTGCCCCTTAAATTTTTTGAGTGTTGGCAGATACCGGAAGAGTAAACGCGATTTAGTCCCATTTATATAGACTCCTTAGACCCGAAATCCTCACTGGATAACCTGTGATCTCGATGCTGGAACCGCCTTCTCTTCATCTTCCGAATTCTGCGGAAGTGACCTTGTGAGCATCTCCATTACTTTCGGAACAAAACTGAAACGGAATGTATGCCTATTTCACATCGATCCAAAGGCTACACACGAAAAACTGCATCATAACCTTATCAATCGGCGGGCCCTCTTAAAGCGAGAAATAAATAACTCGGTAAGGGACTAGGAAAACTGCAAACTTGCCTTGGAGAGGGCATTGTTGTAAAGTACTCGCATCAATTCTTGGCATCCCCAGTAGAAGCCGAGTTTGTTAAAGTATCTGTATAAAAAGAATGCTGAAAAACTCTGACAGTCTAGGTTTCGCTCAAATATCTGTTCACCACGTTATACGAACATGGATTATCGGTGCTTATGAATCGTCTAAGCAACTCCGATTCGCTTATTCGGTAAACATTCTCCCCCTCCTCTCCCCCTCTCTCTCACACTATATATATATATATATATATATATATATATATATATATATATATATATATATATATATATATATATATATATATATATATATATATATGATAGTGTGGGGCTCACCGATCTGCTTAAGGAACATGCATGTTCCGTTGTGCCCTGGAGCTCAGACTAGAACCCTCGCAGGCGGTCGCATAGCGACGTGTAGCATATGATGGAATGGAACCGACAAAGACAAGGGAGACCGGAATGGCCATTTCTGGCTTATTAGCTGTCATCAGCCAGTCATACCCAATCCCAAGTGTGGCACACCTGGGATTCGAACCCACGACCTTTGGTATTTGAGTCGAACGCTCAACCATTTTGAGCCACGGGCTCGTTGTTTTGTCGGTTGTGATCGGGAATATGATGATAGTGTGGGGCTCACCGATCTGCTTAAGGAACATGCATGTTCCGTTGTGCCCTGGAGCTCAGACTAGAACCCTCGCAGGCGGTCGCATAGCGACGTGTAGCATATGATGGAAATGGAACCGACAAGGTGCCACATATATATATATATATGTGTGTGTGTGTGTGTGTGTGTAAAGTGGTGTGTGTG
>WEDG01007660.1:0-84330 GCA_017591395.1 Schistocephalus solidus | reverse complement strand
CAACCTGCGGTAAACCACCGAAGGCTAAGCCACATCAGACAGCAACTATCACGGTGCGCTAAAAGCCGTGGCTTGGAAGGTTGCCAACTGACGAGATAACCCGGACCGCGTGGTCAGCCCAATGCGTGTTTTGTGTGTAGTGGCTGACTGGCGGACTGAGAGTCAGGCTGCAATGGCTCCTTCTTAATGTGGCCTTAATGGCACTCCCACTCCGTGGGATCCGAGTCAGGTGTGGTGGTACACCCAGGGGCGGATCCTGCCACGCCAGCCACCTACGCAACTCAACCCGGTGACCTGGGAGAGCGTCGCCAACTACTACCTCAAACAGCACCACCACCCCAGTACCAGGGATGGGGACTCAGTAATAACCTGTTCTCATTGCGATCGCTCATTCACCTCACACATCGGCCTGGTCGGTCACTTGCGAATCCATCGCACAGAGGTTGGCGAACTAGTGCCTGGAGCACTAACACACAAAAGAAACCGTGGCCTCCAATGCTCTCACTGCCCACGCACATTCACTCATCACATGGCCCTGCTCGGTCACATGCGCGTCCACGAAAGCGGAATCCACCGCGATGCCAGCGCATCTTGCGCACCCATTAACACTTCCAATATTCCTCCCATGAGCTCGACTACCAGTACCAGCAGCAGATCCCCCAGACTCAGCACATCCCGACCTATCTTGGTCCTCATTGTAACCACATGCACATCACGCATCGACCTGGTCGGTCACTTGCGAATCCATCGCACATTCACACACCGCATGGGATTATAAGGTCACATGCGTTTCCATGAGATACCTGCAGTCGAACAATGCCGGCTATACCACAACATTACATCTCTCATCATCAGCCCATGCACCGCACATGATCATACGCAGCACCACAAAAAACATGTTCTTAGTCTGCATAGCGAAATGGGAGGCAAGTATGATTCTCGCCACGCCAGCCTTCTACGCCCTTTCCCATCTCCGGTGCTCTTGCCTCTTTCTTGACGCACCGGGCTTGGTGGTGGAGGAGGCGAGAGTTCGGTAGCTGCAGCGCAAGGCTATTATCACTTAAAATTAATTCATGCGCAATTCACCCTCCTGCACCACCTGGTGTGGAGCATACACGTATCCACCGCGGTGGATCTCGTCGAAATCGACTGTCAAACTGTCACCATGTTCTGTCCCCACATTCCACGCATGCGCCTTCCGGTTTTTGCTTTTCTATTTTTCGATCTGTTACGGTGCTAGAACTTTGTGATACCGTTTTTAGCCACATTAGGTTGGCCATCCGTAATTGTTCTGACTGCAGTTAGCTACGCCGTCCTACATTTTGCTGACAGACCCAGTGTAGAACTTAGGCCCCATACCCGTTCAGAATATAGGACCAAAGTCACGATATAATTGGAAGACCCTTCTGCGCGGACATTACGGCGCTCGGGCTCTTCTAAAATACAATAGATAAACAGGCATATGTCATAGGGGGACAAGAAACAGAAGTCAAAACTATGGCCAGAGAGGGGCTCGAACCCTCGACATTCGCGTTATTAGCACGACGCTCTAACCAACTGAGCTACCCGGCCGTGTCGCACCGTCTTTATAATAGTTATATAATCTAAATAAACGATATTAACTTCTATTTAATTAGTCTTCGTTGTAGTCCGGAGTAAGAAAACTCTTTCAGCATCAGTCCCTTCCCTAGAATTGTGCCCTTTAGTTGTAAGGCATCACAAAGTAACCAAAAGCACGTTGCATCCATTCCTTTCTAACACAGAGCGTGAATTTGCTTTTGAAAGTGCGGATAGGAACGTTCTTATCTGCGCTGTGCCCGCAATTTTGTGGGAAATTTGGGCAGCGAATAAACTTATCCCTGAGGGGGGAATTGATGGGAGGGTGGGGTTTTGCGACCGAAATACTTTCGAACTACAACGCCACTACAAACCATTGACTGTCTTATTGAGCTGATTCTACACAAGGAACCCCGTTATCAAGGCATGCCTATGATCAATAGCTACAACCGCACAGTAATGTATAAGTTCAGGGAATACAGCAATAATGAACGCACGGATAACCATTGCTAAAATAGGCCAAAATCCTAGCTTGGTTCCGTAAAACGGGTAACCCATCAATAGCTAAGTTAACTACAATCTCATTCTCACCTTCGGGAACTCTATTCGTCTCCAGGAGTCGCTTAATTTTACTCCCCAGTCCTAGGTGAACATATTCCCCAGTACCCATTTCACTAACACGAGAGCTGTAAGATGCCCTTAGCAGTGTTCGGGGGTCTGTGGGCATGTCTGGGACAAGCGATTTAAAAATTTCCAGAACATTACGTAGGTGGCTATGGGCAATGTTTGATTCAGTAGCCCATTCCCTTACCCTATCCTGAATCGACTTATGCGAGGGAATACCACTCTCTGTGCTGCTTTCCTACTCATCGGATGATGAGGGAGATCCCTCGCTGGCATCTGTGGACTCATTAGTGGATCTATCTACATCAACTGGCATGTCGATCACATTTTGAGCACTAGGCGATGCTAACGTGCATTCCTCCTCATGTATAACTCGTCTGCGCTTTTAATCTATATTTATTAAGTTCATCATTAACTTCGCGGTATATTTCCGCGACATCGAGGGCAACATGCCTTCTAATAGTCCTTTTTACAGGGCTGCCTATACATTGCAGATGGTTAATAAAACAAAAATAAATTGATATAAGAAACAGTTGGCAATGTAAAATGATAAATAGGGTTCGACAGAAGAGCAGGCAGAAGTTCGGTCAACCACGTGCGTACGCAAGCCACGACAAATAAAAGTATGATGGCCGCTTCCCGCGCCCACTCTAGACACACTATCATGCCTAACCAATCACAGCTCGGAGTCTTAAATAGATTAACCAATGAGCAGAGGCTATTTCCTATCTCGGAATGTCGAGATTTACGTATATCCATGCAATATCCACATGCTATTAGGGTAGTAGGATGCGAGCTCTATTTTCGCCGCCAACTCAGAACGTGTGATTCGATTGGTTGGCAGTGGCGTATAAATGACGCAAGTTGGCCTTCGAAGGACCGCGTGCACGGTGGTAGGCTAAGAATCGGACGGTGTTCTCTATTTTTGTGCATACAGTCCTGGATAACACTTTCCGCTCCCTACGCCACCAAGCGCGTGCTATCGGTGCTCTAAGATTGTGCATTTAATTCTGCCGTAATTATAACTGTTGTCTGCCCTCTTTTTAATATGCATAAACACGTATCCATACGAACATCTCAATGTCGATGACATTTTACTTTCATATTAACTACCGTCATGTGAACGTCTTCGAACGCTGGATTGCGGACAAACTGTACGACACACAAAGGTTAACCATGCATGACTGCGCGCACACGTGACAGTTCACGGGTTCACTCTTGTGAGTGCGCAGTAGTGCGTGCATGGTACCGTCCAAACGATGAACATATCAAATTGCGTGCAGTATCATTTTGACACAAGAAGGTAGTGAATAAGCGGTCACATGCGCTCAACGCCACTGGCAACCAATTAACTGAGAGCGTGAGCACGTTCTAAATTCAAAGGCGTCCTCCAGCCCTGATAGCAAGCCAGCGCGATTTGAGGCCGAAATTTTCACGGTACACTCGCACCCGACAGTTAATTGGTTGCCACTGGTGAAGAGGGCGTGTGAATCTGCTTGCGTAGAAGCAGTTCAATAAAACAGTTAATGGAATCCGTGTTTATGCATATTAAAAAGAGGGCAGACAACAGTTATAATAACGGCAGAATTAAATGCACAATCTTAGGCACCGATAGCACGCGCTCGGTGGCGTGGGGAGCGGAAAGTGTTATCCAGGACTGTACGCACATAATAGAGAACATCGTCCGATTCCTTAGCCTACCACCGTGCACGCGGTCCTTCGAAGGCCAACTTGCGTCATTTATACGCCACTGCCAACCAATCGAATCACACGTTCGAATTGGTTGCGAAAATCGGAGCTCGCATCCTACTGCCTTGATAACGGGGTTCCTTGTGTAGAATCAGCTCAATAAGACAGTCAATGGTTTGTAGTGGCGTTTTAGTTCGAAAGTATTTCGGTACGCAAAACCCCACCCTCCCATCAATTCCCCCCTCAGGGATAAGTTTATTCGCTGCCCAAATTTCCCACAAAATTGCGGGCACAGCGCAGATAAGAACGTTCCTATCCGCACTTTCAAAAGCAAATTCACGCTCTGTGTTAGAAAGGAATGGATGCAACGTGCTTTTTGGTTACTTTGTGATGCACTTACAACTAAAGGGCACAATTCTAGGGAAGGGACTGATGCTGAAAAGAGTTTTTCTTACTCCGGACTACAACGAAGACTAATTAAATAGAAGTTAATATCGTTTATTTAGATTATATAACTATTATAAAGACGGTGCGACACGGCCGGGTAGCTCAGTTGGTTACAGCGTCGTGCTAATAACGCGAATGTCGAGGGTTCGAGCCCCTCTCTGGCCAATAGTTTTGACTTCTGTTTCTTGTCCCCCTATGACATATGCCTGTTTATCTATTGTATTTTAGAAGAGCCCGAGCGCCGTAATGTCCGCGCAGAAGGGTCTTCCAATTATATCGTGACTTTGGTCCTATATTCTGAACGGGTATGGGGCCTAAGTTCTACACTGGGTCT
The DNA here is from genome assembly GCA_017591395.1 of Schistocephalus solidus. NCBI lineage: Eukaryota > Metazoa > Platyhelminthes > Cestoda > Diphyllobothriidea > Diphyllobothriidae > Schistocephalus > Schistocephalus solidus. The sequence continues at coordinate 79,679 of WEDG01007660.1, read as the reverse complement.
GTCAGCAAAATGTCGGACGGCGTAGCTAACTGCAGTCAGAACAATTACGGATGGCCAACTTAATGTGGCTAAAAACGGTATCACAAAGTTCTAGCACCGTAACAGATCGAAAAATAGAAAAGCAAAAACCGGAAGGCGCATGCGTGGAATGTGGTGACAGAACATAGCAGAGAGAAAACCGCGTGCATGCCTTCTTACCACAACAATTACTATAAACATACTGTTTGCATTAATTCAGTAGCCTTGTTTTTTGAAACAAACTGTTGATTGTATGCGGTGTGTTATTTCGTAGTTTCAAATTTAGTAAGGAAGGTAAAGTACGCCATAGCATCGTTGCCGCACAACTTATTCGAAAAACCAATTTATCGTTATACTTTTTTGGTTTCCGTGTACTGTTTAGACCGAGTATATGGCCCGTAGCCCACAAGCGCCGTCCTCGATCGAATCAGGGGTTATCTGATAAACCAGGATAATTTGATCGTTTACTGCCTTGAGCATTGATGGAATTGATTCATGCATTGCTGTCCTCCCTTGTTTGGTGATTTCACACTTTTACTACCTTATTCGGCCGTTATTGCACTATTGTCCTTTGCTAATTATAGCAAATACGTACAGTTCAAGAGCAGACAAGCCGTCTTCCGTTTATTATAATTGCTGTATGTATGCGATCACAGAGAGTCTTCCATGCCTTTGACTTAGAGTAACATTTGAGCTTCAGAGCTCCAGAGCTCTTGATAATGTTTTGAATTTGCAAGGGATGTTCTCAGGGAATGATCTTATGACTGGCTTTCAGTAATAAAGGTTTTTTTAGTGACTTTTAAAGCAAAGTCGTGTGCAAAACTATGACAAATGACATTTGCGGAGTTACTGCCTTTATACCGCAAGTCCTGAATGCATTTTAAGGGAGGCCAATTTTAAAGACACGACCGTCAACTTTTTGTAAAATTCTAAATTTATTCGACGTTTTAGTTGTGCGGCTGGCTCTAAGTTCTGCTTTCTAATCATATTTTCCGCAAGCAATTAAATGGTGGAGTACAAACCTCGAATCCATTAGAAAGGATTACAGGTGTTTCTTTATGCTGTAGGCCGAGATTAACTATTAATTGCTTTGGTCCGGGTAAAATACAACCGAGTAAATTTACCGTTAAAAGCCCTACCAGCACCAGCCCCGCCTAGCCCCCTCTGGCCCAGGGGGCCAGAGGGGGCTATAAAGGGGCCAGGTGGGGCTAACTGGCGGGGCCAGACGGGGCAAATTGAACGGTGTGGCCCCCTCTGGCCCCCTCACTGGAAAAATTTGCGCAGCGGGACCCCACGATTTCCTCGCATTAGCAGCCCCTTATCCTTTATACCGTACGCCCAGCGCCCATAGCCTTCCCTATCCTAATCGGCCACTAGTTATATACCCATAATTATTGTTCTATTAACGGCCCAATTTTAAACAATTAATATGGCTTACGTTTGGATTCATTCAAGCCATTCCTGCGAAGTACCCACTCACTCATGAAATAGGATATGTGGAGATGAAATTTGCAAAGTAGTTTATTTTAAAAAAATAAATAAAACTGTACATGCGTTGGATAAACTTGTCAATGTTGGTCCACATGGTTGGCGTTATCCGGTGGTGGTTCCTACAAAATAAGAAATATGTTGGTAATCGTGGGGAATATTATGAAAAGAGTTATAAATAACAAAGTAAGGATTAAAATATATATCACTACAAAATAAGAAATATGCTGGTTACCGTGGGGAACATTATAAAAAGAGTTATTAATTAAAAAAAGTAAGGATTAAAAATAAATATCACTACAAAATAAGAAATATGTTGGTAATCGTGGGGAATATTATGAAAAGAGTTATAAAATAACAAAGTAAGGATTAAAAATATATATCACCACAAAAATAAGAAATATGCTGGTTACCGTGGGGAACATTATAAAAAAGAGTTATTAATTAAAAAAGTAAGGATTAAAAATAAATATCACTACAAAAATAAGAAATATGTTGGTTACCGTGGGGAACATTATGAAAAGAGTTATAAATAACAAAGTAAGGATTAAAATAAATATCACTACAAAATAAGAAATATGTTGGTTACCGTGGGGAACATTATAAAAAGAGTTATAAATAACAAAGTAAGGATTAAAATAAATATCACTACAAAATAAGAAATATGTTGGTGTAAGGACATATTGGCATATCCTAGGATATGCCATAATTTCAAACTTAATCTCGTTATTCACGATTGTGCGCTGGAAAATGTTCAGAGTAGTCTCAGTCCCTCGCTTCTAAAGATAACCACATCTTGCTACAAATGAGGTAGTTCCTATCACTGCCTAAGTCAAACTGATTGCCTCCTTTGTATGCCCCTATTGCTCTTGAATTAAGCTTCTCCATTCGGGATTTTTGATCAGTAAACTAATAACCATTAAAACAGACGTTGTAACTGAGACGGTGGAAGGAAATGGAAATTTTTAGAAATAAATGTTCCATCTGAACAATAGCATACATTAATTTTAGATAGGAAATCCGTATTAGGGTTTCTCAAACCCAATAAACAATGGGCTAAAAATGCCTCATACACTGTGCTGTTTCTCACTTTCAAGGTATCATTTTTCTCAGATTCCCCTTTATGGCAATACACCATAAGCTGACACAATTAGCTGAGAAAGGATAAAAATGTTCCGATGATGTAAAATGCGGAATCATGGACAAGTTAAAGGAGAGGGGTTTGTTTGATGTGAATGGAAGCGCCAGAATTTGGACACTTACAACAGTAGTAAAAATAAATTTAAGTGTCATTTCCTGAAAGTACATCAGTTCTTATAAAAAGTCAGTGCTGTTGAAGATAAAAAGCCCTCGAAAAGCTCAAAAGTTTAAACTCGATTTAGCTGCCAGTCAATTGCTTCGATGGTGGTGCGTCGTTAGCCCTCATCACAGAATCACATACGCGTTGCTCATTGGCCAACCTTACACGTACATCAGTATGAACGAGAGAGTTCCGTTAACAGCCGGTGAACGTTCGCCAACGAACGTGCATCAATAGCCAACAGTACAAACAGATTACACGTCAAATCAGACCACTGAAAATGGAAAAAAAGTATTTGTCTTGGCATGCATAGTTAGAAAGAATAAAGTACAAACGAAGGTAATAAGCGATGTCCGGTTGGGGAAAAGTAATATATATAAAATGACAAAAATTTTCAAGGAATGAGAGGACGACAACGTGATCGAAATTCTGAGAGGATACAACCGACAGTAAGAATTTAATACAAGCAGTAAACTGTTAAGCCAAGTCAAACGTTCACTGGAGAAATGTCTACCTCCATGCCAGCAGACATTCAAGTCCAAATATCTGCATAGACAATCTGAGCAGTGAAAACCATACTAAGCTCAGACCAAAAGCATACCGTTAAAATTTGGTTTTCTGATGAAAGGGGATTTATAATAATGCTCGAAAGGCATCCGTATATTAAATACCCGGGGTCACTTTGGTTAGTAGACAAACACTGATCCAAATCTTTTCGGCCCAGATTTTCCGCTTTAGGAGTGGTAAACTCGCTTTGGTTTACAAGAGGTGAGGAGGTTTAATAATGGACATAATCCGAGTGCGTTGGCCTTCGCAATGCCCTTCATCGTATAAAATCGCGTCGTCCGAATTTCACAGATGACGTTTAGGCATTGGTTCGTGCGATATTCCCGTAAGCACAATACTTTGGATAGTTGTGTGAACGGCCACTCGACATTGATTCCTCTACATTCACTTCCATTTATCCAAAAAAACATGGTTTTTAAATAAAAGCCATCATGTTTTCTTTTATGTGCCGATTCTCGATATGTTGAGCACTTTCCATGCAGGTGCCTCCTGCCATAGTATGTACAGTATGTGGCCTATCCCAGGAGGCGTGAGGAAGGACATTGAGAGGACAGTTTCAGGACTGATATAATATTTTACTTTTTAGTTATCCATCCAACCCGTTTACGAAGGTGTGCACTTACGAAAATAAAACATTTTTCTTTAAATGTCTAGGTTTATACATTTAAAGTTTTATCAAACTTACACGAAATTTGAGCAATTTTCTAAGTTGATAGGTGTCCTAGACCCCGTTTTTAAGTCATTGAGATTTTACATACGCCAAGACACTACTCAGTCCCATGTAAGTTGTTATATGGAAGTTGTGCCCCCTGAACGGGCCGCGTGGTAGATGCGTTGAACCAACAGGGGGTCAGTTCAGGGCACGGCAGGCGTTTTTGCGCTCCAAAATGGACAACCGCCCGTTTTGCCACTCCCACACTGTGGGATCTGAGTCAAACCTGGTGGCACGGTCTTCTGCCACTCCATCCACCTGCCCCCAACACCGTCTCTGGTTTCTGTCTCGACACCGCGCACAGACGGGTGAGGGAAGTGAAAGTGAGGTAGATGCAGTGCAAGTCTACGTAAAACTAATTAAATCGCTAGTCAACGTCCCTGCACCACTCTGCTGTGGAGCACACGGTAGACATCGTTGGACTAAAAGGGTTGAACTGGTACATTGCAGGTGGCTTCCAAAGTAGTATGTTCACGCATTTAATAATAAAAGCATTTTTATTTAAATGTCTTCATTGAACTGTTTATAAATTTAAGCTTCTATCAACCTAACACTAAAGTTTAACAATTGTCTACGTTGATAGTTTTTATAGACCCCATTTGTAAATCATTAAGTGTCTACATACGCTAAAGCACTCATCTACACTAGCAGCGTTGAAGAAGCCAAACATAACCCACATGGTAAGTGTTTTTTGTTTCGCGTCACTCAGGTGCAGCAGGATGAGAACAGGGACGTCATTTTCAGAAAAACCGACGTTTTTTCCTTTCTAAAAATGCGCCTTCAATGGGCTTTGCAATATTAGAATACTTGTGCAGTCACCTGCTGTAAAATTTCGTTTACTGGACCAAGATCTTAAACGAAAGGAAGATAACGAAAAGGTTTCGACCTAAATATAATGTAAGTTATCTTATCTTCGGTGAAAAATCTCATGAGTAGATACCAGGAAAGTAGAAATTTTCCCCTCGCCTTCATGCCCATAGTTTTGAAAATGGTGAAGTACATGAACATTTTTCCAGCCAAATGCCATTTTTAAGAATTTTAAAAGAAAGCTTTATTGGACCTCTTCAAATTTTCCTCTCAATCTTTCTTTTGTGAGTGCTTTTATAAAATGGGCGATGACATTTTGATGTGTGGTTAGTCCACAGCTATGATCCAAACGGCCATCAGCATGGATAGAACCCAAATCCTCTATCAGCCAGTTTAGTCTTTGCATGAATGTAATATTTTGGGCAGAACATGCACAAGCCATCTTTTGGCCACCAGGTTCAACCTGTCTGCAATGATAAACATGAAAACTGGCAGAAACGTTTGCTTTTAAGCGTGCTCAAAAGCAGCTTTTAGAATGCTAGATATCCTAGTAACTGTCACCCAATAGTTTTCTGCCTAGTTTTATTTAAAATCATTCATAAATAATCCTTGATCCAAATGTCATCGTTAATTCTATGGCTAACCTAGTTTCTACCTCAGGATTTCATGGTTGGTGTTTCTGTCAACTCGCTGTTAGGCAAAAGGCTTTTGGACTGTTTAAATGCTCATTTAAATTATAGAGAGCAGCCTGCAGGAGTACTCGTATATAGTTTTTACGATATTGTAAATGACCTTTTGGGTAATATGCCTAGAGCAATACCGTTATGAGTTTGATAATTGTGCCTTCAGAGGAAAATCACGGAAAAACAGAAAGCAAAGGAGGCCGTGCTCGAGAGATTTTTAGTCTTAGTAATGATGCTTACGTAATCAGTAATCATTGCACAAAATGGAAACAAATTTCAATGCAGAGGCTATTCTCAGTCAAAACAAAACCAACCTTTACCTTTTACCTAAATGAAGCTTCTTACTTGCCTTCACTTGTTTTTCTGATTGTCATCTCTAGTAACCGTCAAACCTATGTACCCATCACGCTTCATGACTTAGGTCGCCTAAAGTAGTATTTGAATGGTTTTAGATGTCCTAAATTAACTCACGTAAAAAGCTTCACAAATGTATGAAGTACGACACGATAGTTTGACCGTCGATCACGAGGTTCACCGTAGCTGCTCCACACAAGGTGGTGCAGGGGATGGTGACTTGCGCGTGAATTAGTTTTAGTGATAGAAGCCTTTGCGCTGCAGCTACCGCACTCTCTCTCCCTCCCCCACCTGAGCCCGGTGTCATGACAGAGTCAAGAAGATCGAAGACGGGAGAGGACGCAGGTGGCTGGCGTGGTCGGAGCCGCCCCTCGGCCCACACCTGGCTCGGATCCCACGGAGTGGGAGTGCCATAAAGGCCACATTAAGAAGGGGCCATTGCAGGCTGACTCTCAGTCCGCCAGTCAGTCACTCCACACAAAACACGCATTGGGCTGACCACGCGGTCGGGTTATCTCGTCAGTTGGCAACCTTCAAGCCACGGCTTTTAGCGCACCGTGATAGTTTCAAGCGCGTCAGATTGTTTTACAGTAGGAACATGCGCTGAGCTGTCGACATCACTCTCTCCCTCACCCCCACAGTCAAACCGCTGTCCAAGCCGGTCAGTTGTCTGATGCGGAAGTGGGCGCAGCTGCTGGTGACCTCGTCTACGTGTACTACGTACACGACCTGGCACCCAAAACACGAGCACCAGGATTTCACACAACAGGTGGTTGAACGGCATACATCTCACATGTGTGAGATAGCCAGAGGTCACGTTAAGAAGGAGCCATCGCAGCCTGGCTCTCAGACCACCAGTCAGCCACTCCACAACACATTGGACTAACTGCGAGGTCTGAGTGTAATTGTCAGTTGGCAACCTTCCAACCGCGGCACTTAACGTTACCGCACTCTTCTCCTCCCCCACCTGAGCCCGGTCTCATGACACAGTCAAGAAGACCTGCGATGAGAGAGGTTGCAGGTGGCTGGCGCGGCACAGCCGCCCCTGGGTCGTACCACCACACCTCGCTCAGATCCCACGGAGTGGGAGTGCCATAAAGGCCACATTAAGAAGGAGCCATTGCAGACTGACTCTCAGTCCGCCAGTCTGCCACTCCACACAAAACACACATTGGGCTGACCACGCGGTCCGAGTTATCCCGATCAGTTGGCAACCCTCCAAAGCCGACGGCTTTTAGCGCGACCGTGATGGTTTCAAGCACGTCGATTGTTTATGGTGAGGAAAACATAGCGCTGTGCTCTCGACCTTACTCTTCACAAGATCAGACCACTGTCCGAGCCGGTCAGTTGCCTGATGTGGGACACATAGTTCGACCGTCGTAGTCCGATCATGTCCACCGTATGCTCCATGGAAGGTGGAGCAGGGACGGTGACTTGCGCATGAATTAGTTTTTAGTGATAGTAGCCTTGCGCTGCAGCTACCGCACCCTCTCCTCCCCACCTGAGCCCTGTGTCAAGACAGAGTCAAGAAAACCGGAGGCGGGAGATGATGCAGATGGCTGGCGCGGCCAGGGTCCCCTTAGTCCTAGCCGCCCCTAGGCGTGCCACACACCTCCCGTGGTCGGCATTTGTTAGCGGAGCGCAACCCGAATAACGCATGCCGTGCTCTGATGTGACCCCATGTTGGTCCAACGCATCTACCACGTGGCCCGTTTAGGGGCAATCACACATAAAACACACATGTAGCTTTAGCCATAAAACGCAAAGATGCAAGATCTCAAGTCCCAACACATAGTGGACAGCTACCATTACATGTGATACTTAAACGAAGTGTATATTTAGTAACAAGTTTTTCATTTCCGGAATATTTTGAGCCCGATGCAGCGTAGCGTTCATGTTTAAGGTTTAAATTTTACAGGCTGTATGCTTTCCGGGTAAGGAGAACTTTATATATTTTTTATATCAATAAGAAGATACCGTATAGTTTTCATAAAAGGTAACAATGTATGTGAACTGCATTGATTAATTAACGAGGGGCATTACTAAACGGATGGATACGAAGCTAGTCGAAAGGACCTTGTACGGTCTTAAAAATATCCTAATTAGAAACTGTTTTTAAAATCAAATGATATCCTTTTGAGCATAAAATGTAAAGAAGACGTAATAAAATGTCATATGAGTCCAAGAAAGGATATTCTGTGCATGCTTCTTATAAATAGGAGCATTGAAAAATCACTAGAAAAAATACATACTACTCAAGTAGTTTGTTTACCAAGTATGGTTTTTTTGCAGGTTGCTTAAAGGCAGTGCATGCAAAAGCTAGCATCATGCCGTGTCCTAACTATCCCCACACGGTAGGTTATATTACAATCCTACTTAAAGAATATTTTGTAATCATAAATAAATTTCAGAATTCTGGTTAACTTTGCATAAGATTGGTACAAGACGCAATTGGAGGGCTTTTGCGGGAGTAGTAACCAGACATGTCCAATGCCAGGCGCGAGGGCACGCATATGTCTCCTAAATGGATTGAGTGTGTGTGTTTTCGATTAGAGGATGTTCCTTAGGCGGTGAGGTGTTTCAGCCGTACAATAATGTCCACTTTGAGTGCAATTCAATCGGTTACCTGCAGGACCAAATAGGATGAAAAACGACGAATTTGTTGGTATGAAACTGTCCATTGGTTTTTGCTGCTCTTAGAAAATCTATTTTTTTTAATCGAAAAAACATCTTGTGCTTTCACTTAAGGCTTTCAAAATACCGGTTGTGTAATTTCCATAAAAAAATCACTCTAGGCTTTGTATCTCGATATTACTGCACTATTTGACCAGGCACTGCATGGTCGTTGAAATCGCGTAATCAAACACTTTTGAAACTGATCGCTACCAAATGTATCAATACCTCCGTTTTACAGATGAATGGGAGCGAGCGTTATTTGGGTAAAGCTAGGTTATATACAGCACCAAGAAAACCAGCAACTTCAGACTAGTGTGTTGCTTTATGCTCGACGATGGAAAAGTGTGCAATTAGCGAATTTTTCACGCCAGAACAGTTATCTTTTCTATTCCGATGTCAAAAAGCAGGATTCGATCGAAGTCTGTGCGGATGAAACCGGCAATGAAGTCACCCTAGGGCTTTCAAGTCGTTACCCGCTACGGCTATCATATTCTCGGACACTCTTTAATAGATGTACATAACCGACTTCGTAAATTCAAAGAGAATAAAAACAACGCATGCAATTTTGCTAGGACCATATACACCTTATATTACCCGCTGTTATGCCCAACCCGTAAAATATCTACGAACACCGGTCGCATATTACACAAGCCCGGGGTCCCTGGCTTTCTTGTTGCTGTTCATAACCTACTGTTATTGTAAATTGATAAATACCAAAGGATTGGTCACGAAATTACCCGAATCGATGCACTCTTAATCTTAGTAAGAACTGATACTCAATGAACTAGCCTCAAAAGAAGGACTAAGATGAAATTGGGAAATCTTAAATAAGTTGCCTCTTTAGTAGTGCTTAAAAATGACACTTTGTTGGCAGAGGTTCACGTACTTCGTCTTTTTCCAAAAGCAATGTCATAAAAATCGGAAACTTTGTCGGCTGGTTTGAGACCCGGAAGATAAAGAGTGTCGAACGCCCGACAAACTGATATCTGATGTTGAATAGTCCTTTTTCTACAAAAGGTGCATCGAGATGACATTGCAATCAGATAAGGAGAAGTTATGGTCAGATTAAAATGTATGGCAAGGGTATGGAAATTAGAATGGACGATTGCCGTCTGTCATCATAGCCAGTCACGCTCAGCCACGGGTTTTGCAAATCCCTGCGGCTCAAATCCGTGAGGTGGTGGTTAGAACTCCAGAGTCCGAACCATCGGGACACGGGTTTGCTGTCTTGTTGCAATCAAGTATCGGCATCGACCCAACCAGCTAGTGTTATGGCCAGAATACCGTGATAAGTAATCGTCCGTCTGTCAGAAATGCTATACCTGATCGCAGACCGAGCAGGATGAGAGCCAGGGGCTTAATGATTTGGGCGATGGGCTTCTAACCCACAAGTTGCTGGTTTTAGCCTCTGGAGTTGAAAACCTGGGGTTTGGTATTGCTGGCTGTTGATGGTTCCTAAGACAGCAAAATGGCCGTTCTTATATCGGAAATTATAAAATGACAGGTGGCATCATCAGCTAATGTGCACAGACTACTTTGCGTAAAACATGATTCGGCGATTCTTATCCAGTTTTGGGTTTTACGCTGAAGGCAGTCCCTCGGGCGACGACAGGTTTAAGGTCCAGATCTTGGGGTGGATGTTTTGAAGCTTAGGGTTCAGGTACTTGTATTAGTCTTTCGCATGCCGTTGAGGGTTCTATAATGAATAAGATAACGTGACAAGAGGGAGGTCCCGCCTGTCCTGCCTGAGGATTTTCGAAGTCGCTCTCATGCATTACCGTACATAACATGCGTTAAAGCAGGTTTAGCGATTTCTTGAGGTTCTTCTGAGTCTCCTTCTTCCGTCTGCGGACATTGTAGCTGCACATGCAGCAGTTCAGAGCGCCCTTCAAAAAGGCGTCAACTTTCGTCACGCATTCTAAGAAATCAACGCACCTGTGACACAATTCTTCGTGCAGAATTCGAATGCAGTTTTGAAACGAGTACGTTTTCATGATTGTACATGAGCGTAAAAGTACTGAACGCTCTCAGCTACTACCAAATTTTTAAACGAAATCACAAATTAATGGCTTACCGTCATGCCAGAAAGTTTGTCCATCAAAGGAAGTATTTTGCCGTTCCAACAAACGCAGTCAGATGCGTAATGGCGATATCTTTCAATTTAATTTCTCCAGTTCTAAGGATCATTTGCGAAGGTATTTTATTGCCCGGATTAATGTATGTAACTTTTGCCTACTTGTAAAATAGCTAGCCTATTTCCATAAAACCTAATTCAAAATTCTGAAGTAGGTTTTTAATTAGAAAGTATTACGTAGATTGGTTTGTAATTGTGCATATCTAGCAGCATAATCCCAAGAAATTTCAGTCATGATTGAATTCAATAAGCTTTATCTGGTCTCTTACAGGTAATAAAGAATAATTAAGAAATTTGAAAAATATTCCTTCATTTGCGATTGGTGGATGATTTTGAACCCGATTTGCACAGGCGTAATCAATCGACGAACAGTAAACATGATGCAGTAGTGGACCTTTCTCGGTTTTTAAAATCCCAAAATTTCAGACTGTTACTACCCGCACGATACCTTGTCTTTAAGCAAATATTTTGGAGAAGATGTGCGTCATTACCAAATAAGTGGAAATGGCAATATTTCTGTGCTAGACACAATATCATTACTGACATGTACAAGCGAGACTACAATGTCACTTTCTGGCTTAGGATCTGTCATCAGTCTGCCAATGTATAAGACGTTGAACCTACAACCCACAGGTCCTGCTTTCGATCTTTGGGCGTTACAACACCTAGAGTGACTAGCTGAGGATGGCGAATATGCCAGAAGTGAACACTCCAAACTCCCTTGTCTTTTTTATTAAGCACATTCTGCCAACTAACCGTTGTGCGGCTGTTGGCGAGGCTCAAGAAAGAGCGTATTCCGTAGTGCGATCGGTGCGTAACCCCTATGATTGATAATATATCTGGATTTCTAGATGCATGGAAAATCAATGGCACATATGCATAGTATTCCAATAGTCATTTTTATCTGATTTAGTTTTTGCAGGCGATGGAAAAAATGCTCATTTTTAACTCCGGCATCCAATCGTGACAAAGTTATCGTGGAATTATTATGCAGGATACTTAATACTACAACCCAATTTATTTAATCCTTTTTAAATCGCATGCAGATTTCAGAACTTTATTTTATATTTTATGGGATAGGTCAGCTAGCGTACCTTCAATTTTTGGTCAGTCCTACGAAGACGAACCCAAATCGTCGAGACTGATCAAGGCTGACTACGGAAGATTTCCAAAACTCTCAGACATGCATTTTAGGGTTCATACATCATCTGTGAACCAGCGTTTTAACCTGAGTTACTTACTGTGAAGTCGGTTATTTTTGGTTCTAAAACGGTTTGTACGTCGATGGATGCGACATCAAAAATATTATGTAATAATAATAAACCCTGAAATTAAGCATTAACCTTTCCAGAAAAATGTCATTATCTTGAGAACATATGAATGCATTGCATCTTTATCAATACAGTGTTTCAACTTTTTGATAATCAAATTCCTCCTCTACTCATATTTCTTATAATACTTCTATAATTAAAGTGCTTTGTTGTCCAGGGTGTTTTAGAAAATATTTCGGTATAAAACAATATGAAGCTACCGGAAAAACGCGCACCTCAGCATGAATTTTGCCTCCACTAGTCACAAAATGGTTAAACAGAGGTTTTTCAGCCTACCGAAGCTTATAAAATCAGCATCGATGCTGACAACAACGTGTGTCCACTGCAATAAGCGAGCGTGAACGTGAAGCGATATTTCCCAACCTCAAATTGATTAATATACGGTCTTTTTTCAAGATTGTGTTTCGAGTGAAAAACACTCAAACCCATGTACCGCATTTTTGAGAAGTTAACTAACGTGCTCCCCTTAATGTGGAATTGAACAGTAATTCAGTCGAAAGCTAACATTTACGAAATTAAACTATGCTCGAAAAGATATATCTAAACATAGGGAAAATAAATGGTTAAGCAGATGCGTAATTTGTCCTAGGCTAGCAAAACAACCGAGGAAATAATCAAAAAGTCCTTGGTTTTCACATTCATATTTTTGACACAAGTCATATTAATTCGGATCTATTCTTTACTCTGTCATCTTGAAGCGCCTATTCTGAGCGAAAAACTACCCTTAGATTAAGAATAATATCAAATTATTCCTGAACCTCCGATCAGCCCACTATAATGCGTAATAATCTGGAAAGCGTACTCACGGGCACTAGTGGCAGCATGAAGAGGGTGAGTGTGTGGATGACGATGAGGAGGGTGCGAGTTAATTTGACCTGTGACGCAGGTGGAGCTCGTTCTCTCTCTCTCTTTATTTCTCTCTCACTCACTCACTCACTCACTCTCACTCTCTCTCTCTTTCTCGTGCTCTTCTCACTCGCCCAATCTGCTGCTCCTGTCGAAAATGATCCGGCCGTTTGAGGCTTCGTCCAATCTGCAGACAAGGAGAATAGTCAGCGGGATCCGCGTGATCACTTTGGTAAAAGCCCTGGCACCACCCGGGACCACTCTGGTCCGGCATCTTCGATTGATAAGTGAGAGATGAGAGGAAGTCGAACGAAGACGTAAAATCCAAAAGAGGCCGCAATCAGGTAATTGGTCATCTTTCCACTCCACCCCACCTTGTTACGAACGGGTAAACAGACTACCAGGAAAATTTCCACAGCAATGAGCACAACCAAATAATTCCTCAGCGATTCCAGAATATCTACCAGAGCAAATATGGGCAGGAAATAGGCAAGAGACTTATAGAATTGCCTCCAAGCACAACCCTCTCTGCAGAAGATGAAGGGTTGAAGATAGAACATGGAGAAGAAGAGGAACTGCACATCAACCAGCGACGTGACGATCAGGATCTTACGAGTCGTTCGCGGGGTCGTACTGTCACAGCAAAACAGACAGATACTAAGAGCACTAGTGACGACGCACACGGCACATACAGGAAGGCCGAAGACTGAGAGGAAGGCAGATCGATTGTAGTCCAGAAAAGCTCTGGTTGTTGGCCCTCCTGACCAAGTCTCCTTCAGCAACCAAGAAACGTTTTCACTGGCTGATGCATTCGTAGCCATTTTGTGTGTGTACAAAGATCAACTGTTCTGACGGCTTAGGCATCTGTAAATGGTCAGCACTTTGGCCAATCAAAAGAGGATATCATTCACCATACGTTGAGAAATAGCACTGTTTAGGGTCCATTGTGGTTTAGACCACGAAGAATTAAGGATCAGGTGCAAATAATTTCTTATCACGTTATTTTCTACTTTTCGCCTCCTGGACTTCAAAACTTAACTAAAATATTTTGTTCAAAAGAGTTTCATACTTATTGATTCTTGAATATTTTTCGAAGTTATTGCACTGTGTCAGGTTGTAAACTCGTCTTCTTAAACCAGTATTCACACACGCATTAAGGAACAATCAGAATTGCAAATTATGTGATCTGTCCCAGTCTTGAGGGACTTGCTACTAACGCTCGGCTTTGACATTGAATGGCAATTATTTCATACGGTGAAAATTAATTATTATTCATGTCAGTTTCTCTGGATGCAAAACTGACTACGAAAATGAATCACATGTGTGCATTCATACCATACAGTAAGCAGGCTATCGCTCATTTAACGCTTGGTCCACCACCTGGAAAGATATTTATTGTAGACAGTATGTATAAAATTTATTAAAAATACAGCTTACGAAAGACATTGTTTGGATAGTAGGTACAGTACATCCTTCAGTTTAGCAGATCACGATTTGGGTCACATTGGAGTTAGCAGCTTGAATATTCACGATTAGAACTTGATTTTTTGACGAACCATCTCCTTTCAGCATATCATCTCGAAATACACATTACCTCAATTATTCCTACGTTGGAATTGCATTAGTATACGGGGTTAAGAGAAATGGTCGTGTCGCTGCGCGTTAGCTCTCCATGTGGAGCCTTCCTAGTTAGCGGTATAGCGACCATAAAAAAACTAACGAAGTAAATTAGTAACAAAAACATTGAACACTGGGATGACAATTCCTGGCTAATTAGTTGTCGTCAGTCAGGCATTCCCAATCCCCAGAGTTGCATGACCGTTGCCTCGTCGGTTAACGCCACTGCGCCATGGTTACTGTTTCCGATAAAAACCGGCAGGACAGCGGCTCTATCCATGCCTTATATTGACTACTTGACGCCTTAATGACCAAAGGAAACCAGGTTCTAATCCCTGTTGGTCACGATATTTCGGCTTACCGATATTTCGAACGGCAAAAAATAACCTAGAGACGATTTTTTTCCCAACTCACAGCAGGTTTTCTTTGCCTTTTCTCTTCGAGTATACTTCAATAATCCGCCAGACTGTGTCTGGGCCGCAGTGGCCTTCCGTTCGTGGTCAAGGCGCCCACAACTATCCGCCCATGGCTCAGCCACGTGAATAAATAAGCAGCTGTTGGCTCATCGAAAAGAGTAAACATAAATGTGTACTCGCATATTATGAGTAGCATGAGTACATAATATTGTTGGTGACGAGATTCTCGTGAGTGAGGCATATGCGACGAGTTTTGAGCTAATAAACACTGCCTTGGCAATTTCACATTTGCCATCATGACGTCCGCTTGCAGACCAGACGGTGCCTCGGTGGTGGGGGCGCTGAGTAGAACGATTATCCCCACCCTCTCCGGAGAAGATGGTGGGAGGGTTGGGGGGAGTGGCAACGGGCCGCGGTGGTGGTCGGTGGTGGTGCACGTCGGTTGCGTCTGTCCACCGTCTGAACCAGAAAAAATGTCCTCAAACAACAAGGAAAATAGTCGTCTTGACAAACGTCGCCGACAGTAGAAGCGTACGCTGAGGAACCTTTAATAAGTGGACTTTCCTTTTCTGCACAATCCGCATAATGACGTCCGTTGGACGGCGACTGTGTGTGTTTGTGGTGTGCAGGTTCTAGATGGAGCTACTAGTGCACCGCTTAAACCAAAATGTCCACCTAACAGGTGTCTTCGGCATTAGTAAGAGTTCTGTATGCGGATACACATTTTCGTCATGACCTACAATGAAGTACTGAGATTACGATTCAGTAGAGTTTCAAGACGAAAATTAAACAACTTATTGTGCTTTAGGAGACTAAAAAATTACGTCTTGACTTGAGACTAGTCAGCGTTGATTGGTGGTACTGTCAGGAGAATCTGCCACACTTGTTTATCCATCGGATACAAAAAGGGCTCCGACTGCACTCGGGGATGCATTGGCGACCGTAGCGCACATTTTTTCATGGTGAAGCATAATTGTGGGGGGCTCTAGTTCCAGGTATTTGTATGAGTAGGTGTCTATCGTTAGGGATTTTAGCAGCAACAACGTAAGCCACAGTTATAGGGGGTTCAAACTAATAAAAGAACAAGAACGCAAGTCTGAAGGTGGCTGAGCAGGGCTCCGTATGCCGGTGTCAAAGTAGTCCATCGATGGACTGAGCCCTCATCCGAAGCCCAGATCTAAATTGATTTTCAAATTGTCTTGCCTTCGCTGTGGACGATTATCTTGATGGCTGCGAAGTAGTAGCCATTGGCCCGCGTCGTAGGTGTAGGCCTCCGCCCCATCGAATAGTCAGTTCATGTTCCTGTATGCGCGATCAGAGAATACTGGCAGGCTGACCTGTATAAGTACACGGATATTTTAGGCATGCGATGTCATACACTACCCCACACTGCTCCGGGAGATTCAGTTCATCCTCAATTGTCCGAACCCTACTGTACATGGCAGCCTTGGGCCAGTGTGCAATTCCAACACTTAGTTCCGCAACAAAACTTTTGGAGTGCATTATTAAGGAGTCATCGCTGTCTATTCCTTATTCCAACGGAGCAGTTACCTATCCGCCTATCAGGGAATCTTCCAAGCCATCAACTCTCTGACACCTTGATAGTTTCAAGCACCTCAGAGATATAAAAAGTTAGGAGTGTGCTGACGTGTCAGGTTGAATTATACCTCCGTACGCGTCTTAAGCTTCCCCTTCCCATCCAACTTTGACCTGTCTCAGCTGGTAAGATTGTGTCCAATCGTTTACTTGGCACGTGCCTCCGTCTTGCGCCTGCCACGTGCATGGCAGGTAACGTGCGGTAACGTTGAGTGCCGCGGTTGGAAGGTTGCCAACTGACAATTACACTCAAACCTCGCAGTTAGTCCAATATCTGTTGTGTGGAGTGGCTGACTGGTGGTCTGAGAGTCAGGCTGCGATGGCTCCTTCTTAACGTGACCTCTGGCTATCTCACACATGTGAGATGTAAGCCGTCTCAACCCCCTGTTCTGTGAAATCCTGCGCTTGTGATTGGGGGCCAGGTCGCAGTACGTAGTACACGTAGACGAGGTCACCAGCAGCTGCGCTCATCCGCACCGTGACAACTGACCGGTCGGACAGTGGTCTGATTGTGAATGGTGAAGAGAGTGAGGTCGAGAGCTCAGCGTATTTTACTCACTATAAAACAATCTGACGCGCTTGAAACTATCACGGTGCGCTAAAAGTCGTGGCGGAAGGTTGCCAACTGACGGGATAACCTCGGACCGCGTGGTCAGCCCAATGTGTTTTGTGTGGAGGGCTGACTGGCGGACTGAGAGTCAGGTTGCAATGGCTCCTTCTTAATGTGGCCTTTATGGCACTCCCACTCCGTGGGATCCGAGCCATGTGTGGTGGCACGCCCAGGGACGGCTCTGGCCGCGCCAGCCACCTGCGCCCTCTCCCATCTCCGGTCTTCTTGACTCTGTCTTGACACCGGGGCTCAGGTGGGGAGGAGGAGAGAGTGCAGCAGCTGCAGCGCAAGGCTACTATCACTTAAAACTAATTCACGCGCAAGTCACCGTCCCCGCACCACCTGGTGTGGAGCATACGGTGGACATCGTCGGACTACGACGGTCGAACTGTCGCATGGCAGGCCTACATACTGCTTGTCTTAAGCAAACGCGGTCCAAGGAAGGACGAGAAAGACGTTCATGACACGTGAAGTTAGGACGGAAAGAAATTCAATCAAAACGACTTTAAACTGCTCTTCCGTAATCAGTTGAACATTCTGGAAGTCACGGTCAGTGTCAGCTAAGCGTTATAGAGCGGAGTCAGTCTCGTCTTCCCTCAAATGTCATGATAATATTTGGTTCCTGACCGATCTGTTAAAACGACGACTACTTCAACCCTTATAGTTTGCCCACAGAGACAGCTCACCGGAAAAAAACAAATAAAGGTAATTTGCATTGCCTAACATTGTGTTGTTGTTGTTTGTTAAATTTACACGAGGTACCAAATAATGGCAAACGTATTTCCCGTAGCGCAGCATTCCAGCCACCAAAAATTGGTCACATGATCAACACCTTCAAGGGCAAAAAAAGTATTTGACAACGGAATAAACACCAGGCACAGGTTACATGAAAACGCACTATGAACGGGTTTAACAACGTTGATAGAAGAGACATCGTTTACAAGGTAACATGAATCATGCCGGCTGATTTTATCGCACTGAAATCACTGCAAAACCTATCTCAGGTTTTCTTCTGCAAATATGAGGCTCCGGCCACATCCGCTCCGATACCTAGAAGCAAACATACCACCAGATAACTTAAAAGTTGTTAAACCTCTCTGCTCATTGCCTCGATTTAAACAGTCAACTGGTTTATCCCCCAGATGACGTGAGGGTGTCGATGAACACGCCACCGTGGATACAGTGGTGTTAAATGCGGAACTTAATACATCCAACTACCATTAATATTTGGGGGAGTTTAAATCGAAACTCCCAATGCTGATTTTACGGCAACGACGACTAAATCGTCGACCTGCATGTCTAGAAGAACAGGATTCCTATAGCCTGCATAAACCGCTGGAACTGCAACACCAATATGTCTTCTTCCTCTCTCACTCCTGGTGCAACGGAAGCTGTCGTAAAGGCAGTGTGACTGGATGAATCACAATGAAAAAAAAACATATTCACGTCCATCAAGATTACTAGGAAAATGCGTCATTGGTCAGCTCCAAAAGGGTCACAAAGTATTGCACCTCAGAGGCGTATTCAATCGACTAGCGGAATTCAACAGATTCTCCCATGCGGAGTGAACAACAAATGAATCTCCACTTTCATCCCCAGAAGCAGTTAGAGCCGTGCACCAGATATCCAGCGGGAAAGCGCCGGAATCGAATGCAATCCCAGCCACAGTTGAACGGCATGGTGACTCCCCGACAGATGAGAGGATGGCAGAAAAAGTGCTATAGGGTCTCAAAGGAAGCTGCAATCTTCCATCTCCTCAATCGGAAAGAGAGCCGGCAACCACAACAAAATATCTTGCTGCTCAACATGGCTGGGAAGATGTTCGTCTTTCTTCGTCTCAACCGCTTCAACTCGCCATCTGGAACAGGGACTTCTCCTAGAACGTCACTGCGGAACCATCCGCATGATCTTCACAGCCCGAACACGGCAAGAGAAATTCCACTTAATGTACGCCAACCGCTACACTCCCTTCGTAAACCTGACGAAAACCTTCAAAATCGTGACCCGCAACGGAATCTAAATAGTCATGTAGAACTTTGGATGGGCGGAGCACTCCACGTACATTGTGTGACAGCTCCACGACGAACTTATGGCGTCAGTGAAACGATCACAACAGCATTTGCAGTGCCCATTGAAAGACCGATGGACTCCTTACTTGCTCCCATCCTCTTTAATCTCATATTATCTGCCTAAGCGATTGATGCCTACCGTGATGTGCGGCTTGGGATCAGCATCCTCTACAGGACCGTGGGAGCAACTTCGTAATACCTGCCGCATGCAGGCTCCAACGCTTCTTCGCACAAAAACAGTTTACTATCCGCTCTTCGTGAACGACTGTGCGGTCAGCAATCTGGCAGATGCGCATATGGAAAGGAAAATTAATCTTCATGCATCAGCCGTCACCAGGTATGAATACAACGTAACTCGCCTTAACGTCAATAACACCAAATTCAAAGCAGGCTATTTAGACAGTACATTATGACGGAGCATAAAACTCGATGAAGTTGCGCACTGGACCTCCAAAGTCAGCCAGGTCTTCGCCTGGCTACAGGTTTCCACCCGGAATCACCACTGGTTCCATCTCAGTTCATGGTGATGAAGGATGTCATCGTTACACATCTGCGGTACGGAGCGGACATAATGCGAGCTGAAATCACTTCCACCTCAGCCGCTTTCGGAGTATAATAAAGTTGAGGCGGAAAAACAGGAGCCAGACCAATAAGTCCTTGAACGAGCAGGAATCCTCGCCATCCACGCCATACTAAGGAGCGACCGACATGTGAGGCTGGACGGCGGGTGCCCTTCCAAGTGACTAGAGCGACGTCACCAGTGAAGCTCGCTGATAAAGAGGATAACGACGGCACCAAGAGGACCCAGGAGTAGCAATTTACGAAGCCAAACGGATCGGCACCGCCAAAGCCAAACGATCGGCGCATAAATGCTAGGTGCCTCCGACGTACAGCGCCCAAGCCTAACCCCTTTAAACATGTCATGAGGTGTCGACGGACGATTCCGCCCATTAATTTACTTTTCCGGGCATCTAAGGACCCTAGCCCAATGACACGTACTACCTCATCATTACTCCATCCACCGTTACCCCTACAACACCTTCCACGGTGCCCTCGACAACAAGCCATGATCGCACTCCTGATGCACCACATGAACCGCCCTCCGCCACCACTCTAGCCTCCTGGTCTCGACCCCGCAACGACGGTTGCTATGACTCACGCCCCTCCAAATCCTACCCTCAGTGAAAAGATTTCCAACACCACACCAGTGGCATTACGGACGTGACTTAAACATGCCCTCCTTGTGATCACATCTTTATAGCACGAATCGGCCTAATTTTCAGTTGGAAATCCATCACACTAAGACTGACAAACGACTTCCTGAGGCACCGACATCGCAGTATGTGCTCCCATCTCATGAAATCTTTGTGGATTTCCGTGACAAAAGGCCCGATATGCGAAATCAGCTCCACACTGTGTCCCCAAAGTTTTACAGTGACTGTTCATAAAACGAAGGCATATTGTGGTGTAAAATTACACATTACGTTGTTAAGAAATAGCACTTTTAAAAGCAGCAGATCCAAAACGGGAAAAATTGGGTTCTGCTGTAATAAACTGAAGTTTTAAATGTACAGAATGTTGTCCATGTAAACAAACGAGTAAATAAAACACCACGAATAGAGTTAATTTTTAAAAATAGTCTATTGAATTTATATTCCGTGGAAGTTGTCTTCCAGATTAAGGGCAATAGAAGTATGGCCGTTACCAAACAGCCTAAATTTCGAGGGAATTCCAACACGATTTCACGAGAATCGGTGGTTTCTTCCTCCGTTTATGCATTATCTTAATATGTGTTTGATTAAAAGCAAACAGATTTTCATTGCGCTGGTAGGGATGTTACAAAAATAACATTTCCTAAGCTGACATGCTGCATAAGCATAGAAGACCCGCGGACTAAACCCACTTGCGACACATTGCTCCACCGGTATACGCACCACAAAATAAAAATAAAATAAATAATAAATAAAATAAAATAATAAAAATAAAAATAAAAATATTTCCATAAGCTGACATTCTGCATCAGCATAAACGACCCAGCGGACTGAAACCCGCTCGCGACACATTGCTCCACCGGTATACGCACCACAAAAATAAAATAAAATAAATAACTAAATAATAAATAAAATAAATAAATAAAAATAAAAATGATAAAATAAAATATTTCATAAGCTGACATGCTGCATCAGCATAAATGTCACCCGCAGACTAAAGCGCTTCGCGACACATTGCTCCACCGGTATTCGCACCACGAAAATAAAATAAATAAATAAATAATAAATAAAATAAATAAATTTCAAATAAAAATAATAAAATTAAATTAAATATTTCATAAGCTGACATGCTGCATCAGCATAAAACAACCCACAGACTGAAAACCCGCCGCGACACATTGCTCTACCGGTATACGCACACTACATGAAAATAAAATAAATAAATACTAAATAAAATAAATAATAAATAAAATAAAATAATAAAATAAAATAAAATATTTCATAAGCGGACATGCTGCATCAGCATTTAACGACCCGCGGACTAAACTCACTCAGCGACACATTGCTCCACCGCTATACGCACCACACAGTATCCCGGATCCCATCTTATCCATGCACTGGACCAACACGGGGCCAACGCAGGGTAGGACAGGGACGTTATTTGGGTTCAACTCTCAGAACAAATGTCCAACGAGGAGAGAGCGTGGTGGCACGCGTAGGTGCGGGCTTACGCAGCAGCAGACACTCTTCCACTCCGTGGTATCTGATTCAAGTGTTTTCTCCGGGACGATGTCAGCCACCTACGCCCGTCTTCACATCCAGCCTTATTGAGTCAGTCTTGACATCGGACAGAGACAGGTGAGGGAAGAGAGAGAGGATGCGGTAGCTGAAGGGCCAGTCGACTATCACTCAAAAACTAATCCACGTCGCAAGTCACCGTCTATTCTCCACCCTGCTGTGGAGCATACTTTGAAAACCGTCGGAATACGGCGGTTGAAATTTCGGAACACACAGACGTTCTGTTTTATGTTCTCGGCCACTACGCCCAATCGCAGAATCCGTTTTCTGACTGGTTCGGGCAGTCAACAGGGGCACAAGAGGGGGAGGAGGTGTGGTAACTTCCAATGGCAATTCAGTGCACCAATCAGGGTGCGCTGGAAATTTTGTCTTGGATGGCCGCTAGCTGAGCGGATACCTCGTTCCTCCAGACAGGATGGAGGTTCAAGCTGCAATGTCTCCTTCGTAATGTGACCCGCTATGGCACTCCTAATTACTTGGGATCTCAAAGTCATCTCTTTCCTCTCTCCTCTCTCTCCAGAAACCCTGTTCAATCGTGTGAGCACCAGACGTACGTGTCACGCGCAGACAGACTGTTTTAGTTTTTCCAGCCATTGTGCCCGATCCCACCCCTAGGTTTCTTGCTTCGTGACATAGGTGAATGATGGAGAAGAGAGTGCGAAAAGATGCTTCACAGGTGCACGAGCAACCCAAACCAAGCTTTTCATCTTCTCCATGGGAGGGAGGTGGACATCGTCGTTCGCCAGCCATAGAAATACATTGTCATCCCTGAAGATATACATTAACCGTGAAATCAATCTGGATGTCTCATTCAAAATACTCAAGTGCAATGGAATACGAAGGCCGCCAACCAAGGCGGAAGGACGTCTTGAATTAGAAGAGTAAAAATATAATTCGGCCAACAATGAAGCGTTTGGGGTTGCACGGTACACTAATGGCAGCAGGTAAAAGCCCATCCACGTGTTTCACAGAAAAGTCTGTCAATACATGTGCACACCTGCGATGGTTTTCGGTCCACCAATGGGGGTCTTCAGTATTTTCATGTGCTTTCTGGTAGATACATCTGGCTCAATTTTTGCTGTTTAATTTCCTCAGAAATTAGTCTCCAACTTTAAGTAAATCCAGTAAAATCTTTTGTTAACTGCAAGTAAAATAGATATTTAGTAAAGTATTTCGGCAGCTCAAATAATTCCTTTGACCCACTTGTGAAAAACTTGGCGGCCTCGGTGGATTCGGAACCACGCCAGCAAAGGGGAAGACGCTTTAGTACAGCCAACGCTCTGTCAACTGAGCTACGAGTCCCTAGAATCGACCAACGCAATAACCATTTTCGCATGCGAAGTCTGTATCAATGTGAGCAAGATCACTCACATAGTGACGAAAAAGTTAAATAATCCCATATTTTTAATAGATACGTTGGGTTCTTATCGGCAAAGGATTTAGTGACAGAGTCCTTTGAGTCGCATTTTTCCAAGATATCGCTGTTGCGAATATTCTGACAGCATAAAATGCAGCCAAAATGCATAATAATGAAGGAATCCGGGAAATATTGCATTAAAGAATACCGAAAATATTCGGACCCACCACCTCTTCGTCACAGGACAAAATACAAAGAATAAATTAAACTCGCCTTCAAAACGTTTCGTGTGGTTTTGTATTTCAAACATGGAATTAAGACAGTTTTGCCACAGGTAGAATGAAGTTAAAAGCCTTTCTTTCATGCAACCCATAAGGGTATGCAAAATGAAGTGTTCATATTGGACCGCAAATCCTTCTCCTTATGATAAAAAATTATGATGATGTGTGTAAGCTAACCTTTTCCTACCAACACTTAACTGAACGTATTTTTTGTAAAATAATAAGAGATCGAGTATGCAACTACCGCAAAATTCTGCAGTAATTTACTAGGTTGCCAATTTGTGGGATTGCGCAGCAAAAGCGAAGTGAAAACTATTATGTCGAAATAATTCACAATTGAGTAAAATCTGCCAAAATCTTATTTTTATTAATTGTGCCTGGTAGTCATCTGGTGGATTCTAGATTGATTGCTTGAGATATACTGCTTGGGTAGTCAGCTCAATTTATCAGAATTGGTGGATTCCATACTTTGCAGTAGCTGAGTGGAGTAACTTGACCCAAGTGTGAGTAAACTCAAAGGCTCCCGGTGGGGGCCTCGTAGCTCAGTTGGCTAGAGCGTTGGCTGTACTAGCGTCTTTCCCCTTGCTGGCGTGGGTTCGAATCCCACCGAGTCCGCAGAGTTTTTAACAAGTGGGTCAATTGAATTATTCAAAATCTGCCAAAATCCTCTACCAATTAATTGTGCCTGAGTAGTCATCTGGTGGATTGTAGATTGATTGCTTAGGAAATCCTGCTTAGGCAGTCAGCTTGCTGTATCAGAATTGGTGGATTCGAAACGTTGCAGTAGGCTGGGCGGGTAACTTGACCCAAGTGTGATTAAACTCACGGCTCCTGGTGAGGCCTCCTAGCTCCAGTTGGCTAGAGCGTTGGCTGTACTAACGCCTTCCCTGCTGGCGTGGGTCTCGAATCCCACCGAGGCCACCGAGTTTTTCACAAGTGGGTCAAAAGGAAATAGGATATTTGTTCTCGTTGCCCCAGTGGCTGATAATGAGATAGGAAACTAGAATATAAAAAGTGCTTAATATGCAGTATTTCGTCCCCAAAGCGAAAGCAAACAGGATAAATATGAATTGACTTTCCTGACGTTTCAAGGTAAAGAATGATTCTATGCTCGGAGGTGAGGTCTCTTAGCGCCATATTTGGGTGTACTGTGCGTGCTATGTTACGATGAAACGGGCCTAATTTGTCATGTGGACACATTTTTCCCCTTGCCTGTCGGGCTGTGACGTCGAACTGACAACCGTCACTTCTTCCATCGGCATTGTCCACATACGTTGCCTAGATCCAGCTATGTCGCGGTTCTTTGCCCCAGGTGCGGTCGGTGGTCACTGCGCTATTTTTGATACCTCGCTGGATTTGCGTACATTCGTACCTCACTGAAAAGGAAATGCAATGTTTGCATGTTTTTAATCATACACATGTCATCGAAGAGGAAGTGAAAAAAAAGATCTCAATAATCTATGGGATTCAAATGTAACCAACACCAAAGAAAGTGGCAGTTTCAAATATTTTTTAGTAAAACGGATTTTGCAGAAAATAATTTATGCAAATGCAAAAAATCCATAAAATCTTTACAAAGTGTCTGAATTGCAAAAAGCACCCATGGCGTAGAAACCATCTCTCAATTTATTTCCCTTTGTATCAGTGCAGCACTTTCAATCACGAGGCTTTTTTTCACTTTCATATACAATTTGAAGGGATTTGACTGAATTATATCGGCTTTGACGTCTGCTGCAGTCCATGAAGTTTTAAAACAAGGCCTAAAAAAATAAGTACTGGACGAGCTGATTACTTCCTGGTCTTTTTATGCAAACACTGACGCAATGAATGCTATTATAAATGTTTTAAATATTCGGACTTAGAAGCAAATACAGATGGGTGGAATAGTTCATCGTCATTCCTCTGAAACGCCAACTGTGGATACCCAAGATGTTGCAGATTAAAATTACTGGCCGGGGTTTCTGTGCAAAAACTTTCCCAAAGAGAATATGTTATTTATTCCTCTTGACGTCGAAAAACTGCGGGTGCTTTTGTAGCTCAAAATTTTGAAGGCCAATAAATATCCCTTACATTGCCCGTGTGTCTGCTACCATTCCATTGTGAGTGTGCATGACAGTAAACTAAAAAGATTAAATCAGACAATCTTCAATTATAAGGGGCAGCAAAAGAATACTAATAATCCGAGACTTTCATTAATTCTCCAAAACCGAAATTTTACATTTATAAAGTTTTCCTCTACGACCATGTTCGTTATAAATTGCAGATAATACGGTTTTCTACAAGACACACATTTTAATGAAAAAATATCATATAAGATGCTCAAAATAGAGCGTTATTTTAATCACTTTATGACGCGCATTTACATGAACTATTAATGCATGTGTTACGGTGAAGATCGCATGAGTAGAATTATACGGTTCAGGAGGCTACTGCGAACCAAGTTAGTATCAATTTTTGAAGTATTATTGAAGTATTATGTATTGCATAGTTCCCGTTGACATATTCAAAGAGTACAGATATGGTTTGCATTTAGGTGAATAAGACGGTGAATAACAAGTTGGATGAGAACTGAGAGTATTAACGGTTGAATCACAACATGTATGAGCACCGAACGGGAAAAATGTGCACGAGGGAATCGTTTTATCCCTTTCTTTGACCTTACTTTTAAAAAGATGAAACGGTCGAAAATTTATCCAATCAATCAATATTTTCAGTAAAAATATTGGAAGACTATTAAAGTTGTTCAGAAGGATGCATAGTTGCCTCATCAGATCGTCAAAGTTTAAAACCGCAACGAGACGTAGTAGGGCTGTTTACACATAACTTGTCCTCGAGATTATATTCCTTCAATTCCGATTGGCTGAATTGCTGTCCAATTACAACAGCCGAAAAACTCAGGATTACAGTCATTTTTGGCGCAGTTTCATGACATGCATTTATACGTGCGTTTTTGGAAGCAAATCAGTTGGAGTTGAGGAACATAGCAAAACAAAAATGGCTACGAATGCATCTGCCAATGAAAAACATTTCTTGTTTTCTTAAGGAG
Organism: Schistocephalus solidus; assembly: GCA_017591395.1. Classification (NCBI taxonomy): domain Eukaryota; kingdom Metazoa; phylum Platyhelminthes; class Cestoda; order Diphyllobothriidea; family Diphyllobothriidae; genus Schistocephalus; species Schistocephalus solidus. The sequence continues at coordinate 52,982 of WEDG01007660.1, read as the reverse complement.
ACATGGCCGGGGGACCAACGATTGAGGGCTTTTCTTGACTACAATCGATTCGCCTTCCTCTCAGTCATCGGCCTTCCAGTATGTGCCGTGGGTGTCGTCACCAGTGCTCTTAGTATCTGCCTGTTTTTTCGAGACCGTACGACCCCGCGAACGACTCGTAAGATCCTGATCGTCACGTCACTAGTTGATGCGCAGTTCCTCCTCTTCTCCATGCTTTACCTTCAACCCTTCATCTTCTGCAGAGAGGGTTGTGCTTGGAGGCGATTCTATAAGTCTCTTGCCTATCTCCTGCCCATATTTTCTCTGGTAAATATTCTGGAAAGTCTGAGGAATTGGCTGGTGGTACTTATCGGTGTGGAGCGTTTCCTGGTAGTCTGTTTTCCTGTTCGCAGCAAACTCTGGTGGAATGGGAAGATAGCTAATTGCCTCATAGCTGTTTGTTTTGGATTATCTGTCCTCGTTCGACTTCCCCTAATCTCTTACCTGATAGTAGATAATGCGGGAGTGGAGTCGTCGTGGGTTGCAGCATTACTGTACCAAATGCACTTGTGCATCGATAGCATCATGGTCACGTTGATCCCGCTGATTATTTTCTCATTGTCTGCAGTCTGCGGATTGGACGTGGCCTCAGGCGAGATCGGATCATTTTTCGTCAAGGGCAGACAGGGACAGCAGCAGGGGACTGGGCTGAGTGAGAGTCACAGGAGAGCACCAGCTCGGCCGGCGATTGTCGTACGACGGGTTAAACTGACACGCGCTCTCCTCATTGTCCTCGTCACCTTCACTCTCTTTACACTGCCTCTGGTGCCGGTGAGCATAATTCAGATTGTTTTGGACAACTTCTTCCCCTCCTCGTGCGTCTACCTGGTCGCTCTTCACATCTGCTCTTATGTGGCGGCTCTGGGCTCGCAGTTGAACTCGACAGCTAACTTTTTTGTCTACATTTTCTACTGGGACAGGTACAGGAGGAGGCTACTGTGGATGGTAAATTGTAAATATGCGAAAGGATTGCGGCGGTAAGAGAATAAGGTTTAGATAAAAGCAGAGCTCCCTCGTCAATAGGATTCCGATGCTGCAAAGCAAACAATTGAGCGATACATCCGTATTCTGGAGCAGAAAACTGAACAGTGCTTGCAGAGCATTCCAACAGCTGTCTGAAAGAATCAACTTTGTCTTAAATACTTGGCCCTCAATTCAGATTTATTGCACAGTTTCCAATTAAAAAATTGATTTTTTAATAACCTGCTTTGATGCATAGGCTAGTAATTTGGCTGCTCGGAAAGCTTTATGAAGCTTGCGGCAAATCAGGAAGCAAGATACCTACGCATTTTACAGATATGAAAATAGTTTGATTTACTAAAATTTGTTTCATTGTTTTACGTGGCTTTTTCTGTAGAAATTAAATAACCATTGAGTCCTAATCAGGACTGGAACAATGGCCGGAACAGAGCAATACAGTTATAGCCTTTACAAAGGGGAGTTATCTCTCATGATCTACGGCTGGATGTCTTAGTTTATGTAAACCAAATTTTATCTGAATTATTGAGGGTAAGTTTTGAATCTGAATTGCAAAATGGTAATCATTACACAGCTACACGCTCTGTTCTTTAAAATTCCGTTATAGTCTATCTCTTGAATTATAACCATATGGCTTAATCTTTATCTTTCCATTTTAAAGAATGTTTCGTTATTTCAGCTGGGATGGGACGTTTAATAAACTCAAAAATTATGACCTATACTGGGTATTTGGATAAAATTTATAGTATAAAATCGCAATTTTATGAAGATTTTTGTATTTTTGAATGCCGGACCACAAAAAGGCACACCACACTCATATTGGCACCCTACATTTTGCATATATTACGGAAAATGTTTTGGTATTGATTTTAAAATAAAGTTTGCAAAACCAGTTGATTTCACGTTCGTGCTCTTTGTGCATTTAAAAAATATTTTTTTCTGCAGATTTTCCATGCAAAAACAAGACCGCCCAAATAATCTTAAAATATAAGCCCTAGTGACTCATCCCTCTAATTATTTAGCTATTCTCAGAAATTCTGCAGTTTCCTCATTATATTTTTATGGTGGCTAATTTTATGATCACAAAGAAAGGCACTGAGTGGAGAAGGACTTTTATTTTTTTTACTTTTTTAATTGGGGTTTCCGGAGCTGGAGTAATTGCCTAAAATGCTGAAATATTTGCACAGATCTTTTCTCGAGATGGTGGTAGTGTTAAAAAGTAAGTATTTTATGCATTATTAATTATAAATGCTATCTAACTGTTTTTGTTGTACACATTTTTCATGTTACGATTGCCAACGTTGAAGCCGTGGTAGAAACGGGGGTTAACCTAGAGCGCAGCTTTTCACGGCATGCAAAAGTATTTCACCCGCAAAACCTTTATATATAAATTGTTAATAAGCCAGTCATTCTTCAGTTAAAAGGTGTCAAACCAGAATATCTTTGAGATATACAAGGTCCTCGGAATATGTCATCTGATGCACTGCCTGACATGACAACCAAAGCCAAATCTAAGCATTAAATCTTGGTCAAACTCTAGCCCTTTTAAGTAATATCTATGAATAGCATTAGTACCATGACGCAATATATAAGCATAACCAAAAATATATAGACAAAAGCCGTTTCGTTGTCCTAATCCAGCTTCATGATGGATCAGCACAATAAGCCTAACCTAAAAGGAGCAAAAAGTTACCATAACTTTGTGAGCACGCCAATAGTTTGTTCTCCGTCGATGCTGTCGCAGCATACTTCCGTTCAAGAACTTAACGTTACTGTTTATTATAGGTGTACTTCGCTTGGCACACACGCGAAGTCTGGTGATGTACTCACTATTGCCAATAAAATTGTAGAGGCAAGTTCCGGGAAGGAATTCATTAAATTAGGTCAATCATCTATTTTTCCAAACGTTTCACATGCTCATTCCAATGAGGCAGATCGATCCACGGCATCGAAAATTTTTGGCTGGAATCTTTCCAATATCTGGTTCAGTTGCGGTCAAAACGCCAAGCGCTGAGCACGCACTTGATGAACTCGTGACAATTAACGAATTTGATGTAGACAAACAAGCAATAATCGCACCGTTTGCAAGAACCGGTGGAGAGTACGACTGCTGCTTATCATGGTTGCCTTATTGCAAGGGCATCCTGAAATTCTACGATACGTATCTGCAACTGCGATAATATATTCGAGTGGGAATCTGAAATGCCATGCAAATATATTTCTTTCGAATGGATGCAAAATTTTGAGTTCCAGGTTTATAGCGGGTGAAGAAGAAGACGAAGAAGGCTGGTGAAGCACCGGAACAATTAGTTTATCATCCTGAGTTTCTGACCTCGTGCAGAAGTCCATCTTAAGATATAGTGGCAACAGAAAAGGTTATACTTATAAGCAAGCCAATCAATGATCGAGCCAATCAATGATCAAGCCAATCAATGATCGATAAAGCAAGTCTGGAGGTTAGTATGCTGTGCTCTGTATTCCGGTGCCAGCTCGATACACCGATTGAGAGTTCCATCCGAGGACCAGTTTGCAAGCTATCCTCAGCGCGTCCTGATTCCTGCATGGGCAATTATCCGGACGCCTGTGAAGTTTAACTTAGGGTCCGTTTAGTAGGTGTAGGCATCTACTTGTTATGATTCGTCGTCACGTCGATCGGGCGCCGGGCGCTCAGCCCAGTAACCTTCAGACGTCCACATTAATGAATGATTGGCTTGTTCCCTCTGTAAATTAATCCTATAATAGACCATTTTACCTGTGCTAAAACCAGCCTTCTTTTTGACTCCATTAAACTTTTTATTCCAGTGATCGCAGCGTAGTCCTATGTTTTCTCATGTATTTGGAGTTACCAATTAGCTGTTAAACAATAACGCCTGCTTACGGCTCACAGAAAGAACTGTAGGTGACTATGACTTCTTTTTAATTCGTGTGGAAAGTCATCTAAATTTTTGCACTGGAAGCAAAAACTTTTTAAGAGTCTGATAGTAATTTGTATATGTTCGGACTCTTCGTATCTCTCGGTCATCAAACAGGTTGACTGAGGAGGCTAGCTGGAAAGGAATACTAAAAAATAATGGGAGGAGGAGTATTTCAGTATTGAGAATTTTTGCCCTAGGTAGACTGTATCTAATTTCCATCAGATTGTTAGCACACGCTTACATGGTGTAAATTATATACAAAAGTAAATTGATTGCAAGATACAATCTATTATCAGCTGCAGCACGTTCAAGCTATGACCACTTATATCGGCATCCATGTACGGAGGATTACCAGTTTTCGGTTCTCAGGGATGACTTCCTGTAGCTACTGAATACCGAACCCAGTGAGAGCCTGCTAGGGGAAAGCAAATTGCCGCTACTAAGGTGTTCTTAGTGGTGAGTATGGAAACTGCGATTGCTTTTGGAAATAAACATAAAACATATAACTCCTTGTAAAAACAATGTTAATGCTTATTTAACAAACACTTCCCGCTGCAGTCAGAACTGATAATGAACAAGGACGCCTTCAATGAAGCAGGGGACTTGATGGATTTATCGATGATCTGAACAAAGCTTTCGTGGTCTTGGTTTAGCATTCTGAAGTTTTTCTTACCAGCGTTTTATATATATGTAGTGTACTGAGTGGAATTGTGATGTTCCACGTTAAAGGATATTTAGACTATCTTGGAAATGTGAGATTGGGTAACTCTTGACCATGCACTTGATGCCGTTATGCGTTTTGAAATGGAACCACCCTGTTGCGGGTTTCTCCGATGCATTTTTTGCATTTTAACAAAAATCTCCGAGGGTGGCAATAAAGACCGTTTTTAAGCATATTTCTGAAAATTAAATAAATTGGCTACAACAAAAAAGCAATAAATAGGAAAAGGATTGCAGATACGCAGTTCTGCTAGAGACCAGGATTGAGGACTGCCAGGTGAAGTTTCTAAATCACTTAGGCATTCTGTCGCATTTTTCCTTATTAAGGCTCAAGTTATCACCAATGATCAGGAGTCAATGTATGACTTGAGATGCGTAAGGATGATCTCCTTACGATATCTGTCCGCAAAAATGTTAATGGTAGCAACCTCAAGTGATCAAAGAACGGACACGTTAACAGGACTTGATAGAACGCTACTGAAAGACGTGATCGATCTCAAGTGGCAAATTTACAAATTTGTTAACATATTTACAGTATGTTTTTTGTGTTAATAGATGAAAAGACTTGCGTTGACCACCTCGATTACCTCGAATATTAAATAAGGAGTTTCCCCAAAATATACTAATTTAAGCCAGCCGGGATGTATTTTTATTCTTTGGTTATCTAAGAAGTGGAGGGTTTTTCTGTAGAAATTTCAAAAGTGCTCAGGCTTACCTACGCATTTAGTTATTTTCAAAGACTGGTCTGCATTTTAAAAGATCGCATTTCTAATTATTAATGAAGTTTACTGTGTCTTGTATTTTTAGATAGATTCTTATTCCTGCCCTTCAGCATTGGTCCCCTGCCATTTCTGTTCACTTATGAAACCGACCTTTTACTACGTGTCACCTCATCATCTAGGTCTCTCACTCCCACTTCTGTTTATGTAATGTTTACCCCATTTCCGAAAAAAATTATCCGTTAACTTTCAATTCGGACTTCAGTTGTGTCTCACATATATCACGCAACATCTGTCTTCTCCTCCAGCCGGTAATTAACCGACCAATGAGCAGGTACCACATCTTCCTGGTTGTGCTCAAGAAAATGGCCCTCGCCTTGGTCACAAATGTCCACTTTAGCTCTGCCTTGTTGGTATCAGCGTTTGTACCACATGCTCTGGATCTTGCACGAGTGACGGATTAACTCAACTTTTAGGTGGGTGTAGTCTACAGCAGATACCTTGCTTTTAATTTAAGGTTACTTGTCTATGTAGTTTTTAGTTTTAGTTTTTAAGTTTTTGAAAGATTTTTTTACTTTCTCCTGTTTGTCTTTTGGCCTAGTAACTCTTTTAAGTAAGACCTGCGTATAAAAAAAATATAATTTGTCACTGTAGATCTGAACTTGGTTCCCACGAGCGACTGAACCTATTAACCAGTTTTCCACATACGTGCAAATGGTATATGGGCATGTTAAAAGACTTGAAAAACATCAGATGCAAGCAAAAAACCAAACCACGAATACAATATGCACTCAGCTTGTAAAGACATGGTTGGTTACTTCGAGAGAAAATACCTAGTCTGAAAAATTCCATGAATCAATTCTGTGCCGCAGCCTATCGTGACCAACAAGACATCTGCCGCCAGCTGTCGGTTAAGGTGGCAGATCACCTATCCCCGGTAACTATGCGCCCACGAGAAAAAGTTACATGGGAGAGAACCTCACATTGTTCGCGTTTTGCTAAAGAATAATTCCGCGAGTCCCTGTAGAAAATGCACTCAGATGATCCATGCAGCACGAAGTGCATCGATCAAGATCCCACATGCGAATTTCTCAGGAACAACTGGAGGCGGACACAGCCAATTCAGAAGGGACGCAGGTAATTCGTATTGGCTGAGAGTTTGGCTAACCATATAATCATTTGTTGGAGAAAATTAATTCAGTACTTGCTTTTTTAATCACTAATACGTCTGATAATGGACTTAGGAGTCACCATTAAAATATTAGGCAGCAAAAAAATAATTTTTCCCAGATAATTTCATATCAATAAGATGGATATGCTAGGCTGTCCCGACGTGCTTGGTTAATATGGCAGTTGTAGGATTGGCTAGATATAATAATTCCAAAAACGCACTAATTAACTCCTTTGGCTTTAAGAGACTTCACATCAGAATATTTTAGATTGGTGCTTACACAAATTAGCAACGAAGGACAAGCGGGTATAGGAAAAAATATCTGTTAGCAAAGGTTAAAAGTTCTCGAGACGCGCTTGGTTTCTGCCATCTTCTGAACTCTGCATTTTTGATAGGTTCTTCCCATTCTACCTTATTTACTTGCAGAGTTATTTTTCTGATCTGGGCAATATACGAACATTGGCAGTTGCTTACCTCTCCAACAGAAACGCAATTTAGTTCGTTGCTTAGCACAAAGGGCTAGAAAAATTTGCTCGGAAGATAGTATCGGGGAGGAGCTTGGGAAGGTCCAGAACCTACTTTGAGAGAACGGATACCCTGATCGGTTTATTACAAAGCATCTTGTAGCAAGACCGGTGAAACCTGCCAAGGTTACTCTGGAAAAGAAAACTCTATTCCTCAAAGTGCCCTATCAAGGGGATTCAGCTAGTTAACTCTTCAAAAGACGCCTTAACCAAGCCGGTACACAAACGTTCCCAGCAGCGAAACTTCAGATATTGTTCTCAACCAACCCTCTTTTTACTAGGCGAAGGTAAGGATAGGTTGCCGGCTCAGACCACCTCCAGGTACATTTTACTCATTTACTTGCTCCTGTGGAGCAGGTTTATATTGGTCGCACGAGTCGGTGCCTATCCAAAAGAATAAAGAGAACGCATCCCAGCATGGCTGAGCAAAGGGGAAGTCAAGGGGCATAAAAAGCGCAATCATCGCACATCTTGTGGATCCCAGCGACACTTTCCATGTAATTTATAAGGTCCTACCATACTACCCCAAGCCACTGGGTCAACGTCTACTAGCAGCAGCAGAAGCGACTGTCACTAGGTTGAAGAAGCCGGTACTGTGCGCTCAAAAGCATCTCGTACAAACTCCGCGCTTAGCTTGGCCAACAGACGCTTAACTACGTACATCCCCCCGCGCCATCTCTGTCCTCTCCTTTTTCTAGTACGACTCTTAAAATTACCCACCGCCGCCTAACACTGTTTCACACCATCCTTCCCCTATTCACACCTCTCACATAACCCACAGTAACGGACGAACATTATCGATTTCATGTTTCCACTTTCTACTACGTTTTAACGTTCCCTATAACTGTACTGGCTTGAAGAGAAGTTTTCGAAATCAGCGCGTATGCTCGCCAAGTGGTCTTTTGAAACTTGATAATATTTTCCAATGCGTTAGTCAGTAGCAATTTGAGGACAAGTTATAAAAATGTTAATTTTACGAAATCCGGAAGTAGAATCTAGGTCATGCACAGAAGTATCGCCGACATATCTGGGTCAGACAGCACTTAGGGATAAAGCATTTAGTTGAAGCTAGGCAGAAAATTATGAAGTGATTTTTAATTGGCTACATAGCATTTGACACTCTTTTTTCAGACATGTTTCAAAAGTACAGGTTTAATACATAAACATACCCCTCCAGACCACTGACAATGCCGGATGTCGCAATCTTATACCGCAAAGTTTGATTGGTTTATTAATAGGAAAACGGTGGCGAACTGCCCGAAATTGGATTATGTAGTTATAACCAAAATAAATATTTCCGACAAATGTTTTTGAAACTCTATTGTGGAATTGTTTTGCTTGCATTTCGTTATTTTTCAAGTTATTTACCGTCATCAAGTGTCATCTGAAATGGTTTTCTGCATGGGCCAGGAAATATTTTTAATGGTACTCGATAAATTGTGGTAAGGTGCTTTGCTGACTTGAAAGGATAAATATACGCATTGAATCAGTGAAGTTTATTAAAGCAAAAGGATTTTTTTCCAGAATTTGACGTCGTATCTCTCAGTGTTCAATCCTGGGAGATGCGCTTTCGATCAGAAAAAAGAATGCTTAAAGTGTGTTCTACGGTTAATTATCGTACAGTATAATTCCAAATTATTTCAATCGTACCAGGGGTTTGCTTTTGGTTTGACTTCCTTTTTGGTTGACTGTAAAAATCAATCGCTAAAAATGATTGTTTATTTAGTAGGAAATGTCAATTGGTTGTTGATTTCCTTATAACTTCAGATATAGTTTATAGAAAATGTGATAAAATATCATTATATGTGCTGATTTCGTAGAAAATCACATCTAGAAATTTATAGTAAAATAGAAAGCCAGTTGATGTTTTAATACAATTTTCTACTCCAGAATATTATCGAGCCAGGTCTGCATTGAATTTGAGTTCAATCTGTACATATCCTACGGGTTTCTACATTCCACTTTAAAAAATTATACATTTGTCTATCTTATTAACAAGATAGTGTTTAGCTCTCGTAACATTTAAGCAAATGCGGAAAATACTATATACTTCATAAGAAACATTGGTAAACGAACAGATACGATGCTATTTAAATGGATATCCCAGGCTTAAATACCAGGCTTATAAAATTTTAAAACTGCAAGAGGCACTTTCTTAATCTTAACTTTGAAGAAGACATGACCTCCTATCACATTTGCATATGGCAGGTCACTTTTGAGCATCTTTTTACGACAACTGTAGTTAAATTTATAGGGCCAACGAGAGTCAATCGAAAATATAAACCATTTACGTATACTCTTTTATCGAGTGTTTTATGTTAGAGATAGCCAAAAAGAAGCCAGCATTCTGGCTTTGTTGAACAGTTCCTGAGATCGTTCACAAACTGTAGTTTTAAGGTTTCTCACTTGACTTTACTGAAAAAAGCAAACAAATCTTTAGTACTTTTCCTTTAAATATTAACGAATTTTGCTTTCGCTATGACGGCAGTTGATTATTATAAGATGATTTAGCAAATTTTCCGCTGAAAAATATGCATACAGTAGATCACGTACGTCATGAGACATGATATTTGGAATCATTTCACGACAACTTGCACATTGTGCAATTTCCTCTTAGATCTATGCATTGCTAACTAAAATGTATCACCTGCGAAAAATATTCCCTAATTTATTTAAACGTGCATGCACTTTTGCAGTCGAAATTACTTTTCCTTTAAATATTAACGAATTTTGCTTTCGCTATGACGGCAGTTGATTATTATAAGATGATTTAGCAAATTTTCCGCTGAAAAATATGCATACAGTAGATCACGTACGTCATGAGACATGATATTTGGAATCATTTCACGACAACTTGCACATTGTGCAATTTCCTCTTAGATCTATGCATTGCTAACTAAAATGTATCACCTGCGAAAAATATTCCCTAATTTATTTAAACGTGCAAGCACTTTGGCAGTCGAAATTACTTTTCCTTTAAATATTAACGAATTTTGCTTTCGCTCTGGTGTACTTTTTCGCAAACGACGGTAACCTGAACGAGTAAATCTTACCAAAATAGTCGTTGTCAAACCTCATAAATCCAGACAATATAAAGCAGTGGTAGGCACGCTATTAACAAGACCAACAACTTTCGGCTCAGTTACGTATCTGTGTCATTCGTTTCGTTTCGTATTCTATTCGTATTCGTTTCGTGTTCGATTACTATTCGTGTCATTCGTTTCGTTTCGTTTTCGCAGCCCTAAGCTGCAATCAAAATTGCATAGCAAGAGTTCGTAATTTTTCACGCCTATGCAAAGGTAATACGAGACGAAAACAGAAATGAACTACCTATGAGCAGGCAATTTAATGTTTTGGCATGTAATTACACTGATTTTTGTGCAGAACCCGTTTCATTTTGACACGTATTTTTCCGAAACAGAAGGGGTAGAATATTAAGTGTTTTTGGAAATTTTTCGAGTATTTACATACGTGCTTAGTGGTGATTGTACGATAGAACAAAGCCTCAAAGAAAGTGCGGATGAAATAAATGGATTAAGTAAAAATCGGAAATCAGATTTTTTCAAATGCGACAGAAAAGTTTTCAGTAAATTTCAGTTAAATGCATAAATGGGCTAAGCGTTCCACTTTTCCCTTAATCATGCATTCGCAAAAGAAGATAATGTGGATATTTGTTGGCGTAATACGCAAATGAAGTAGTTTTAAAAAGTGGTAATTTATAGGTAAAGGTTTCAGGTGACTGAAAGGAGGGTAGTGGTTTCGGACGTTCATTTTTCTCCAATCACTAGAGTTTCTTTTTAATGCAAATTTAAACCTACCGACCTAAGTCACCATTTGCGTAAAAAGAACGTGTATAAAACATACTAGTTAGGTAAGTCATTTCAAGAACTGATTTATTTTGACAATTATTTTAATCAAAATTTTCGATACCTATAGAATTTGGTTATAAGGGGTTCTTGCCGGCTTGTTTTGCTAAATATTCAACTGATATAACCTACTAACTTTTGCAGATATATATCACAGCCGATGGTTCATATCTGATCACCTCTGAGAAGAGTACCGACATGGTAATCAAGCGCCTTCCACACGATGCTCTTGAAGCTGTTTCAGCGCACTAAAATTCAAGGCTTAGGGAGAGCTAAATGTGACATGCGACCAGCTTAGGACGTGACAGGCCTAATTCCGGCACTGTCGCTTATGGAGAGGTTTTGGCACGCCGACTCACGTCGCGTCATTCCCCTGCACTAGTCCCCATATCAGGTGTCTGACCATCCAGGTGAGTAGACTGCTTTGTGGGGAGAGAGTGGAAGCCATCCTTCGGACCCCACGCACATCACTTCGTTGAAGGCATCACTACAATAAATCTGACGCACTAGTCAACTGTCGCAACGTGAAACAAAATTGTAGCCCGAAAGGCTGACACCTGACGGGATAACCTAATCCACTGTAAGCCTCTACAGTAGTGTGGTTTTCTACGACGTTGCTACTAGGTTTGCATCTAAGCCGCCCTCTCAAAATCAAGGCCCGGTGTGTGGCATGCGTAGGCGGGTTGATACCAGCCACTTTGTCCGACTCCGCCTCGAATTTCCTGACCCCCTCTGCTCCTCGGGCTCAAGGGATTAAGGTGAACGGAATGCGGCAGATTTTTTGAAGTCGCTTTTAACAAACTTACTACGCGCAATTGTCCGTTTTTTGCCAACCTTCCTATGGGGCAACAGTCAGACACCCACGTTTGTGACGCCTGAACTGAGTATCTGACCATTTGCCACAGCATGAAACTCTGTTAGTTAGCATGAACCATCCTGCTCGCACTGCTGGTTCTACTGAGAAAAAGCGATTTAATAAAGCTTTTCTCTTAGTTCACAAGTAGCTTAAAGAAATTATAAATCAGTATTCAACACAAAACCTTTAATAGTTGGAGTTATGGCTTATTGCGGTTCCTTAATTCCTCAATGGGTGACGCCAAAGTGTACTTTACCTTTGCATCATTATCAGTTTCCTGATTTATGTTATCAAAGGGTTCTGGAGAGGCATTGCGACATCATTAATTATCTTGTTAAAAAGCACACTGGAATCATGATTTCTTGAACACAAGTATAATGATCGCATGCCATTCATGGAGCTACTATACGATTCTACGAGTGTGCTTCTATTAAACTACCTAATAAACCTTGCTTTGAGAAACAATGGATTTTTCTTGGACAAAACCACAGAGGTATCTCTTTTTGTACTGATTGGAAATCATTAAATAAATAGAAGGCATTCTATTGTATTTCAAGTCCGGGACTACAATACTTATTTAATAGCCTCCTGTAGGGGAATTAGCTATTTTTCAAACATTATTTGAAAAATCGATTGGGGCAAAAGCATTCCAGTTCTAGGAGAACATCAATGTTAGCAAAGACAGCTACTAGGTTTTGTTGAGGTGAATGAGCGTGTGTACTTCATACCCAAACTACCAAAACGACTTTTCTCCGGAGATGTCGCTACGGGTTCTCGCCGGCAGGGAGGACAAAAAAGACGCTACAAGGACACTTTGAATAAATCGCTGAAGCAACTGCAAATCAACCCGGTGACCTGGGAGGACCTCGCCCATGATAGACCGGCTTGGAGAAGATTCGTGAAGACTGGTTCAGAAATCTATGAGGCTAACCGGATCGCCGCCGCCAAGGCCAAAAGAGCGGCACGAAATTCACCAGCGCCCCGGACCAACATCGTCGATGCCCAGGCCCTGCCAACATGCCCGCGCTGTCAACGCATCTTCCGCACGAGAATCGGCCTGGTTGGACATCTTCAGACGCAATGCACAAACAATCCGACAATTCCAATTTCTACGTCAAATTCTGCCAACCCTCCTTCTGACTCCCCCACCCTCACTCCTGGCATCAATTCCATTACTCCCACCATCATAGAGACCACATCCCTCTACTCATCGCCTGTTACCCCCCACAACCGCAACCAACACCGCCTTCGCCTTCATTACCACCACCACCACCACCATCATCGATGGGGAATCTCTCCCTAAACTGTCCTCAATGCGACCGCACATTCACCTCACGCATAGGCCTGGTCAGTCACTTGCGAATCCATCGTACAGAGACTGGTGAACCAGTGCCTGGAGCATCAACACACAGCAGAGATCTTCGCCACCACTTTCCTCACTGTCCTCGCGCATTCACTCATCGCATGGCCTTATTCGGTCATGGACTGGGAGTCAGACGGCGATGGCTCCTCCATATCCCCTGGGTAAGTCAATCATGGTGTGTGCGTTTTGGGGGCCAGGTCGTGCTGTGGCGCGCGAAGACGGGTACGCCGACCCGTCAGCCAATGTGCCCACTCCCACATCAGACAACTGACTGGCTCGGATGGTGGTCTGATTGTGGGGGTGGAAAGAGAGTGAGGTCGACAGCTCAGCGTATTTTACTCACTATAAACAATCTGACGCGCTTGAAACTATCAAGGTGCGCTAAAAGCCGTGGCTTGGAAGGTTAACAACTGACGGGATAACTCGGACCGCGTGGTCAGCCCAATGTGTGTTTTGTGTGTAGTAGCTGACTGGCAGACTGAGAGTCAGGCTGCAATGGATCCTTCTTAATGTGGCCTTTATGGCACTCCCACTCCGTGGGATCCGAGTCAGGTGTGGTGTTACACCCAGGGGCGGCTCCGGCCGCGCCAGCCACCTGCGCCCTCTCCCATATTCGGTCTTCATGACTCTGTCTTGACACCGGGCTCAGGTGGGGAGGAGAAGAGAGTGCGGTAGCTGCAGCGCAAGGCTACTATCACTTAAAATTAATTCACGTGCAAGTCACCGTCCCTGCACCACCTTGTGTGGAGCATACGGTGGACCTCGTCGAAAATCGACGGTCAAACTATCGTGTCGTGCTTCATACGTTTAAAGAGTTTTTGCGTGGGTTAATTTGGGACATCAAACCATTCGAATACTACTTTAGGCGACCTAAGTCATGAAGCGTGATGGCTAAAATTGAAGTTATGTGTGTTAGGTGTTTAAGTTACTGTGCAGTTTAATTATTTTTCTAGCCCATTTTGACAAGGATCTAGTTTTTCTGAATGATATTTTTGAATTTATTTATCAGTCAAAATGTTTGCAAACTTAAGAATAAATCTTCGTTATATTATTACATTTTGGAAGGGTTTTCTGTGTTATTAATTGTTCTAGACCTTTAACGTATTTAATTATGTTTTGCCATCAAAGAAGAGCAATCACCTATCTCAGTATTACCAAACAAGTCTTGCAGTTTTGAAAATATATTTGTTGTCAGTGACAAATGTGAGCACATGCTTTCGAACAAACAGAGTATTTTTGAAACAATCAGACGTTTGATCCCTTTAAAGGTGTCAAGTTTTGCCTATCTATGTGAATTAGTGGCCTAAAATGCAGTTATAATTATTATTAGCAAACCTTTGTTTTTAAGTATACTGAAAATGGACTTGACATATGTACTACGAGTTATATTCTAAGCGTTTGATGTCGAGAAAGTTTATGACGTCGATAAATTCAGCTTATTTCGTCACTTTTGCATTTTTCAGGGGTAAAATTTGTCGTATAAAATTCTTAAAAATAGCATGCTTAAGACTGCATCTGTCTAGTTTATTCACATTAAACGATCACTGGCTAGTCTGTGAACATGTATTATCATGTAACCTTTTATTTCAATGACATTCTCATCGGCGAAAGCAATACAGGAAACGGAAATAATATATTGATTTCTTACAACAAACCTTTGCAAAAAAGGACGAGATAGCATTATTTATTTGTGGCAGAGTTAGCAAAGTATACACCCTGACATCGTAATTAATGAAAATCTAGATAAAAAGATTTAAACATTAATGTGCCTTCCCCATTTTATTTCCTTAGTGAGTGGCAGAGAACATAATAACTTACTTCTACAACACAAGTCTATATATCTGACACCGACTTTCACGGATATACTTCAATAAGGCCTGCTTTAAGTAGTACAAAAAAACTTGAATACTGCAAAGATTTTTGCAGCAACTATTAAATTTGTAAGATAGATGGCAAATAAAGTGTATCCTTTCAAACGATTTTGTATTGAAGATGACAAAAAGGATCTTAGTCTGCAAAAGGTCATAAACTTGTAAGAAGTATCTTTCCTGTATTATATGATGAATCCAAATAAACTTGAAGACGACGTGTTAATTAAACTTTATTTTTTCTAATAAACGACATAGTACATGTAGCAGTTGTTTCGTATTTTCTGACTCCCCCACCCTCACTCCTGGCATCAATTCCATTACTCCCACCATCATAGAGACCACATCCCTCTACTCATCGCCTGTTACCCCCACAACTGCAACCAACACCGCCTTCGCCTTCATTACCACCACCACCACCACCATCATCGATGGGGAATCTCTCCTAAACTGTCCTCAATGCGACCGCACATTCACCTCACGCATAGGCCTGGTCGGTCACTTGCGAATCCATCGTACAGTGGGGTATTCATAGCATACTTATTGCTCTGACGAAGTTACAAAAATATATTATTTGCAAAATAATTTTTGGGGCAGCAGTAAGAGGTCATTTTATTGGTCAAAATGATTATCATCAAGTCGAGTATTGTGTTTTGCTTGATGTTTTTGTATTGGATAAAGATCGGTTGATGGCATTCGGTTAGTTTATGCATATTTTCCGTTTACGGAATATGTAAAAGAACCACAGATTGTTGACACATGAATGTCTGTACAATAAGCAAAAACAAACTAATACCCTAGCTTAGATCGTGCAGTAAAATTTATACCGTACTGTAGTCTTCAAATTTATTTGGATTAATCGTAGAATTCAGAATAGATAATTCATGCACGCAGGTGGCATTTAGCGGACTTATCTCGTTGTTGACATTTTCAACATAAAAGTTGTTTTGAAAGAAAATTTCCATCTTTGTCATATCATATGAAACGATTAACATTTACCGGAAGAAACTCTTTGAAAGTGTTCAAGTTGTTTTCGTTGTTAAAAGCTAATAAACGAAGTTCGAAACTGCATAAAACTACGTGTTTGTTCCGTTTCACTAAAGTAATTATATTTAAACTGCCGAATTGCTAGAGGTTCTTGCAGCTCATATTTAGTCGCAACCTGCTGTGCGTATCGTGAAATATTAAATTCGAAACTAAATTAATTAAATTAATACAATAGACCCGAATTCAGCACATTTTGTCCTGCTCAGAAGGCGATAGGCTGTCAAAGAAAAAGCCGGCCAAGGGAAACGAACACATTCTAATCCGCAGCTTTTTGCAAATCACCGAAGTAAGATAAACTACTCGAAACTTTTTAAAGGTATTTATATCAGCATTACGCTGGACGGTGGGGTATTCATATCATGCTTATTGCTCTGACGAGAGTTACCAAGAAATATATCATTTGCAAAATAATTTTGGGCAGCAGTAAGAGGTCATTTTATTGGTCAAAATGATTATCGTCAAGTCGATAATTGTTGCCACGTAATCAGGCGCCTTTCACCGAAGGACCTTAATCAGATTCTGGATACGATAAAATAATAGGTACACGGGTGCATTTTAAGTAGCATTATGCTAAATGCTTCGGAGATTTAGGATTGGCGTTAGCGTCATAGTTTAGGCTAGTGTTAGTGCTGTTGTTAATGCCAATATTGGGATGCTGAAATAGTCACATTCTGAAATTAAGCGCAGGGTAATCTGAAGTACCGGATGACTGAATAACCTGTCTGACCAAATTCTGAAAAGACTACTAATGCACAAAGAAACCTGCACTGGTTTTGTTTTACCAGTTTGACTTTTGACGTCCGTGGTTAGTAAATGACTGAAGGTTATCATATATCGAATTTCTGAACCAGTCTTTATAAAGGGCCATTAAGACAACGATGGCATCATTAAGTGCACAAATTTAGTTGACATATCACAAGTAAAGGCAAAATCACTTAAAATAAGCAAACAATTTCTTCAGCTCATGGCTACCGAGGTTTTGATCTTGACGGATGGTATAGAAGGCCTTCGAGGGGGAAGTTTGAGAAAGCTATTTTAACTAGCTACATTGAGGTGCTATATTTATAGCTTCTAGCCAGGCCAATGGATGTATAGTCAAAAATTTTTCTGATAAGGGAAGGCTGCAGTCCAGCCACAAGCTCAGTGACCTACCGCTCTCATATTATGTGCTGAGACTTTGCCTGGTTATGCAAATAAGTTATGTTGGGAGAACGTGGGCGACCAAGCATCCCAGTGACAGCAAGTCAAAAAGCCGACTAACTATTACGTGAACATCAAGCATGAATTTAGAAATAACGGCACTTACCGACTCAGACAAGGCCTAAAAAGCAATCGGCATATCAGGTACCAGCGGTAATCGCGAGAGCTGCTAATTATAGTAGACACGTGTTTGCCGTTATCACCCATACTTGCCAATGTCTCTAATGCGGGGTTCGCGGGAGAATCCGACAAGTCCTGCTGATTATCTTCTTATTCCAGCGGTCGCTTCGTTCTCCGAACTTCTTCCAGGAACTCACCTGGAACGAACAGCGTTTACTCTCAATAGCAGAAAAAATTGGCAGGGATTGCTTATGTACCCCCTCTTCCCGAAACGACATGGAAGCATGAAGTGCCCACGATATATGTGATTTTTATGCTTAACTCAACGAACGGTATAGTTAGGGTTATGTTTATAGGTAAGGTCAGTGTAGTGTTTCCCAAAATAGACGACTGGCTGTAAGCAGAACGTATACTGGGAACGGGAAACAGCACAAGTGAAGAGTCTTGGGGATATGGCGGGATATATTACAAGGTGGGAATGTCATAGGCTGAGGGGTGGCCAATCAGATCAAGGGCAACTGGCGCTGGATGCACGACCTTGAAGGTTGCTTTGTCGCAAGGGCCTGGCGTGATGTCTACACAGTGCGGACAGCAGACACTGCACCCCTCCACCCTAAGATGGACAGCATTGGAGAGAGTGGGCGGAGAAACAGTAAAGGTAATAAAGGGTAGTTAGTAAATATTCTAATAGGTTGCGTCCTAAACCTTGGAAGGGTTTGCGGATTCGGGTCAATCCTAGAACGGTAGTTTCGATCACTGCGCCGTTTTACGGAGTCAATAGTTCCTCCGCTCCTAGGTTGGTGTTAATCGAGGTAGGAGGATGATGAGTAATACACATCAAGGCTGAAGACGTTGTGATCTGTTTATGCAGTATATATTACGTCCCCGAGAACCCAGAATAAACATCAGGGGTTGCTGGCAGTTTGAACTTCTTAAATTCTTCACTTTCCATGTCCGTTCGGTTTGCGGACTTGGTCGAGTGTTGGTGCACAGTTCTCCAATCTTCTAACGCAAATTCTATTATATGTTCATCATTCCTTTAAACTGTTGTTGGACACCAGTTAGCTTCGTGTTCCAGTTGCTTGTAGACACTTTGGTTGGGCAAGAAGATTCGAGGACACGTGTGCACATCATAGCACGTTTTTATTCAGCTATCGCATAACCCCTAACGACTCAAACGATTTATCGTGTGCAGAATTGATGTTCAATCGGCAGTTAGGCACACGGCTCAAACTGCCGAATCCTCCAATACATAAGAAAATCATCGAACAACAGGCGAACAACAGGGCGAAGCTGAAAGGAATCAGATTATTTTTAGAATCTGGAAACTTATAAATTTGGGTTTAGAGAAGCGATTGGCATTCCCTCGACATGAATTGCGAAATACAATTCTCCAATAATTCACCAATGTTTGCAATCCTTTTTCCATGTGCTGTTTTAAAATGAGTGATTAGCTGCATTATTTAACCGGATAATTTAAGTTTTGGTGGCAAAGTGTACGCAAATAGCTCAGAAATTGGCAAATGCTGACAAATTATTGCACCAAAAATTAAAAAATTAGTATTGAAATGCTTTTTCATAAACTAAGTAAATACGCAGTTAAGATTGTTATCAGATATAAGTCATCCAGGTTAAGAAGATTTTGCCATAAAATTGCAATCGTAGTTGGCAATTTCTCGCGCAAATGTCGACGTTCGCTGGTAATGAGTAGGGATACGTTTGATTAGATAAACACGCCATTCATGCTCACGGGACAGCTATAAACTTGATCGGCGCAACGAGTAGGGGAGGGAGGAAGGTGTCGGTGATCGTGGTCGAGGTAATGGGATCTGAGGCAGATGTGGCAGAGGTTGATGTTGCGGGATTGATCTTGCATTGATTTCAAAGAGGTCAGACCAGATCGTTTCGCATGCGGAATGTGCGTTGACAGCTTGGGCACGTTGGCAGGGCTTATGCATTTGCTGTGTTGATCCGAGGCACTTGTGACTTAAGAACTACAATTTTTGACTTAGCAGAGGTGATTAGATTGCCTTTGTATATTGCAGCACCAGTCTTCACGGATCTTCTCCATGTCGGTCCATCCTGGCGAAGTCCTCCCAGAAAGCCGGATTGATTTGCAGTTGCTTCAGAGATTTCTTCAAAGTGTCCTTGTAGCGCCATTTTTGACCTCCCTGTTGACCAGCACCCGTAGCGATAGCTCCGTAGAAAAGTCGTTTCGGTAGTCGCTCGTCGTCCATTCTCACCAGGTGGCCTCTCCATCGCAGTTGCAGTATCCTCAGCATGGCATGGATGCTCAGGATTCCGGTCCACTCCTGGACTTCCGTGTCCGGGATCCTGTCTTGCCAGCTCAGCTTCAGTATTCTGCGGAGGCAGATGAGATGGAAGTGATTCAGCTTCCTGGCTTTGTTCGAGTAGAGGGTTCAGGTCTCTGCTCCGAAAAGAAGTGTCGTCAAGACGACGGCCTTGTACATCTTCAGTTTGGTGTTCAGGTGAATACCGTGGCGATTCCACACGGAGGCCTGCCGCCGGCCGAGAGAGCCCTGATTGGCTTTGGAGACGTGTTGAGAAAGGTGCCCGTCAGTTCTTTAGGGCGATGCGAATCAGGCTCCTCGGCACGGTTGGTGTCCATCAGCATAGCAGAGGACATGAGATTGAACAGGGTGGTAGCCAAAAAACGCAGCCCTGCTTCACTCCGTTGTTCACTGCAAATGCTTCGCATACCATCCCGTTTTTCAGTGATGTGCGCCGTCTGCTCATCATGAATCTGACGCACCATGTGCGTGAACTACGGAGAACAGCCGAATTTCTGCATGATTTTCCACAGTCCGTCGCAATCCACCATGTCAAAGGTTTTCGTCGGATCCACGAAGGTAGTGTATAGATGGTTTCGCATCTCCGGGCACTTAAATTGTGGCTGGCGTGCGGCGAAAATCATGTCGGTTGTTTCGCAGTGTCTTTAGAAGCAACGTTGGCTTTCCCGGAGCAGTCCCTGCTCTATGTGACCGATCAGATGATTTTACTGGCGCATATAAGCTAGACTGATTCATCTTCTACATTGGTGATCTCTTTGGTTCATAGCGCCTTGTTTCATTTATTTTCCTGAAAATTTCCACTCGCATCGATTCCTTTCTATTTTACATTCGGCGTATTATTGTTACCAGATTCTGTCTGCTATCTAAGGTGCCTAAACTTTTTAAACCAATACAATTGCTGCCTTCTACCCGCCCCGCCAACGCAACAGTCATCTATTCTAAGTCCAGCCTACCTCCTCTAATTATGACCATCGAATCTACCGACCAAACGATAACTGCCTCTAACAGTTAATGTTTATGGCCGTGCCATAGCTACGCCTAACATCGAGGACGTTGTAAAACGCTTAGATAACCTCATACGTTAAGTTTCCGTTTCGCGCTATTCGTATATGTAACCTTCGAAGCCTTTCCAATACTCGCCGATCGAGGGTCTCCACTCCAGTTTCGGGCTCATTCACAAAGGACGGTTTCTGCTGGTATCCTCACACTTATGAATCCAACGCCCAGCACTGCCAGTCTTCATGTCGGTACAAAAACTTACCTGCCGACCAGTGGCGACGACGAAATTGGCCGTTCCATCTTCCCCAAGTCGCTTACTCCACATTTTCGACAGAACTTCCTCCCACAACTTCCTTGTGGACATTGGTACTGACATCAGTCTAATTGCACCCACTTCGAACGACCGTAAAGTCATCTAGCTCTTCATTTTTCTCTCCAAGCGGCAAATAATAGCCTCAATTAAAACGTTCGGACAACTATCTCTAACTCTAGATCTTGGTTTCAGATGTTCATTTTAGCTGGATATTTACTATTTCCGACGTTTATACTGCCATTCTCGGAGCCGATTTTCTTGTCTTTTTGTCTTTTCGTCTATATCAAGTCCATAAACTAATCTACTGGATGACATCTTTATACCCTAACTGTTTAAAACTTGTGCCTTTTCATCCCCTAGTCCATGCATTTTAACAGTCCATTCGTCCACTCCCTATCATCGTTTACTTTCAGAATTTTCATCTATCACCCGACCCTCCAGTTTGATCAACCTGTTAAACATTCAGTCATGCATTATATTTCAACTACCAGACGACCCGTTTTTAGCCGTCCTCGTCGTTTAGCCGCAGATAAGTTAGACACCGCAAAGGCCGAGTTCAACCATATGATGGAGGTAGGCCCAGTACGGCCATCAACTAGTCCGTTGGCTGCTCCCCTACACATGGTGTGCAAGAAGTCTAACTGACTGGCGCCCATGCGGTGAGTATCAACGGTTGAACAACTGCACTGTTCCTAGCAGATATCCACTCCCCTATCTCCAGGATTTTTCATCTAGCCTCGCCGGTGCAACAATCTTTTCCAGCATTGATCTAGAAAAAGCCTTCCACCAAATCCCCCTTGCTTCATAAGACATCCCGAAAACGGCGATAACGACCCAATTTGGTCTTTTCGAGTTTGTCAGGATGCCTTTTAGAATCCGAAACTTCGCTCAAACGTTTCAAACTTTCATCAACGAATTCCTCCGCGACTTATCCTTCGGCTATGTTTATGCCGATTATGTTCTGGTCGAAAGTTCCAGTCAGCACGAACACCCACAACACCTACCTCTCATTTTAAAACGATTGAACCAATTTGGTGTTTTCATTAACGCCTCTTACTGTGTTCCCCCACTTCTGTTCTTAGGATACTGTGTAGATGCTTTCGGTTATCGCCCCATAGATGCAAAAGTTTCAGCTATTCATGAGTTCCCGACTCCTACTTCTTTACGACCATTGCGCTGTTTTATGGGCCTTGTCCACTTTTATGGTCGCGTCATCCCCCACTGCACTCAATTGATGTTACCTTTCACTAATCTTTTACGCGAAAGCAACCGCAAATTTTCTTTGTCTGACACAGCTGTGGACACTTTTCAACGTGTCAAAGAAATCCTTGCGGATATAATTGCCCTTTCTCAACCCCTAACTGATGGCCCGCTCACCATTGTTTCTGACGCTTCCAAATGCACCATAGGTGCAGCCCTTCAGCAACAGACCCCCACGGGCATCCAACCCTTGGCCTTCTACTCTGCCAAATTGACACCTTGCCAAACTCGTTAAAGCATTTTTGTTAGATAGCTCCTCGCCATTTATTTAGCCATTAAAAATTTCGGCAAATATGTTGAAGGCAGAGATTTTGGTACCCATACAGACCACCAAACCTCTTAATTATGCCTCCTCTACTCCCTCTGACAAGTATTGGCCCCGAGGCCCATCATCTCCATTTTATTTCTCAATACACTAAAGATACTCAAATTCTTAAAGGTCTTTCTAATCAAGTCGCTGACCGTCTTTCTCGACCTGGAATTAACGCCATTACCGAACCTTCCATTGACTTGGAGCGCACATCGGAACTGCAGCACCAGCCAGATTTTACTGAACACCTTGAACATATTTATCTTCTGATCAAAACCATTCCTCTGTCTACTGTGGTACCATCTTTTGTGATGTATCGCGCGGTTCCTCTCGACCTGCAGTACCAAGCGACTTGAGACGAGATGTTTTTACCGCATTGCACAATCTTGCTCATCCTGGCATCCGAGATAACCAGCGTCTCGTCAGCGTGTTTCGTCTGGCCCAGTATGAAAACTGATATTCGCCAGTGTACTCGTTAACGTTTGGCCTATCAAAAGCCAAAATTGGACGGTCCTCTACCAAAATCCCGTGGTTGTAATTACTTGCTAGCTGCAATTGACCGATTTACGCGATGACCAATCGCAACTCCACTTTCAAATATAACTGCGGATACCGTCGCTGTGTTACCTAACTAAAGATTTAGAGTGGACAGTAAAGTTTTCGACCCGCATCCAACGCCTGGAAGTGAATACAGACGAGGTGATTGTGTCGTTTGCCACGATCTCATTGTTCACCTCTATTCCGCTCGGTCTGGCTATCGGCACTATTGACAGTCTTTTAAGAGAAAAATACGATGAAACCGACCAACAACTCAAACGATTGCACGTCATACAGTTCCTGGAATTGTCTGAAAACTTTCTTCAGATTCAACGGCCAGATTTACGAACAATAGAAGGGGACAACAATGTGCTCACCTCCGTCCGGACTGATTGCTGAAGCAGTCTTGAAGAGGCTGGAGTTCAGCTCTCCCCATACCCCACCCCCCGAAATTCTGGGCCACGTACGTTGACGACGCTTTCGTCATCATCAAAAGGAGCGAAATGCAGGCTTTCAAGACACTTTCCCAAGATCCAGTTTACTATTGAAAAAGAGGTCAACAATCAGTTGCCCTTCCACGACGTACAAGTAACGAAACCGTCGGACTGGAAAAAAAGGACAAGGTCTACCGGAAGGCAACCAACACCATGCGTCTCCTCCACTTCAGAAGCAACCAGCCCCCTGAGTACAAACGCCGTTTTTCCAGAACCCTCTTCCAGCGCATTCAAACACACTGCAGCGGTGACAATAGGAAGGCGATTAAGTACTTGCATGCCCTATTTGAAGCCAATGGTTATCTGGAACCCTTTACACACAAGTGCCTTATGAAGCCTTAACTTGAGAGTTCGAAAGAAGACCCGAAGTGTCGGCTCGCAATCCCTTACGCAAAGAAAGTAGCAGAGGCAACAACAACAAATTTGCAACCTTTCTGGGTTTGGTGTAGCTCATAAGCATGAATCAACAATCAGACACTACAAAATGAGGCCCAAAGACCCGCTACCAATGATATAAAAATCAGCAATGACCTACAGCATACCATACCAAAACTGTTATGCGAGGTATGTCGGTAGAACGGACAAACGCCTTGGCACAAGATTGCATGAACAACAGCTTGTAGTCAACCGCAAGAATAAGCTGTCTATGGCCACGTAGAACAGAAGAACCAGTTTCAACTTTAAGAAAGTGAGGGTAATCGATCGAGCCAACGATAAGATGGCCAGACTGCTGCTTAAAAGTTGGTCCTCGATGGGCACGCTTAACAGAGCCATAAACTTGCACCCCGCTTACCAGGCGATACGCAAAAAGGCTGGAGTCATTTCGGGCAGGGCCAATGGGACAGACAACGGACGCCAGAGAAAAAGAAGATATGAGCCGGCCAAAGGCCACGTGGTACACCACCTCACCTCAAATCTCTCTCTGTCTCTATATATATATATAAGATGGAACCGACAAAGACAAGGGAAACCGGAATGGCCATTTCTGGCTTATTAGCCGTCATCAGCCAGTCATACCCAATCCCAGGTGTGGATCACCTGTGATTCGAACCCGCGACCTTCGGTCATTGAGTGTAACACTCTACCATTGAGCCACGGGCCCGTTGTTTTGTCGGTTGCGATCGGGAATATGGACTATGAAAGTGTGGTGTTCAACGATCTCGTTAAGGAACACTTATGTTCCGTTGTGCCTTGGAGCTCACTTTAGAGCCCTCGCGGGCAGTCGCATAGCGACTTGACATATATATATATTGATAAGATGGAACCGAAAAAGACAAGGGAGACCGGAATGGCCATTTCTAGCTTATTAGCAGTCATCAGCCAATCATACCCAATCCCAGGTGTGGATCACCCGAGATTCGAACCTGCGACCTTTGGTCATTGAGTGTAACACTACCATTGAGCCATATATACATATATAATATATAGACAGAGAGGGATTTGATCACATTTATTCATGCGGCAGATGACTAGCACGGTAAAAATACCACTTGGGAAAAGGTTCCGGCGCCAGTGGACACGTCTATGACTGACGGAGAAGGTGCTTTACTGACCCGAGGCCATCAGTCCTATTAAAGGGTTTCTAGCTTACGACTAATTTTTAGGTGTAAAGCTTTATCATCTGGAGTTTCGGCTATCAAATAATGCTATCACTTATGGTCCGCAAGTGCAGTATCAAGGCTTTGTGTACCAGAGAAGTCGCGGCCATTGAGAAATTGCAGTGACCGCATTCGCACCAACAATGATAGCGTCCAGTAGCCACGTTATGTTATTTTCTCTTTAAAAAAACACCAGAGGAACAAATACAGGCCAGACCTTGAAGCGCCTGTATGTTCTCGCAAGTCAAGTGGGGGGCACTACCTGCGGCTTGACACCTTCGAGCTGTAATTCACTCAGAACTGAATGCGCGAAATGATGTAACCGCAGTAGGGCTCACAAATCTTCCTAACAAGTTTACTTCATCGACAATAACGGATGTCACATGCCTGCAAGACTGCTAAAATCAGGGTCGCCAAGGTATCCAGAAGGACAAATGAGATACTTGCTTGTTAATATCAAATTGGACGTGATCACGAAATTCGCAGTCCGATAACAAAGTAGGGGGAAGTTAGTTCATTGAGAACAAATGGCATGCGGTGGCCAAAATCATTACAACAATTCCGATACGAAACCTCAAGACAGCTCCAGACAAACGTTTGGGTAGACTACGGCCCGGTAGTGTAAGGGGCAGAACATGCCTAGCAAACAGGAGAAATTGATGTGGCGAACAGACCAAATTAAGTGGAGGTACGATTACCGTATGACAACCAAAGTCTACGAGAGCAGTACCTACTACCACTTAAGAGAGCAAAATTTAACAGTTGCTTTGTGGTATGTCTACGGTCCTCAGTGCTCTTAAAGCGAAAAAAGCTTAATTGTGTGTTAGTCGCTGTAAAATCAGACCGTAGCTGTCATTTGTAGCCGGGTAAATAACTTGTATTAATAGATTTGGCGTGGCATATACTGGGAACTAGAATGCTAGAAAGTCATGCACCGAAATACTGGTAATATATGAACTGGTCTATGGTGAGCAGGTTTTCGGCACCCCATTAACTAGGGTTCTAAACAGGAAATCAGTAATGCAAAAAAAACAATAAAAATGCAGAAAGCCATGGTACAAATTTATTGCTCTACTTGTTCATAAGGATGCCATCATATTTGCTTTGGAACCACTTCATGGCTTCTTCCTTAGTGACGTGATGCTTAGGACCGACTTTTGAAACGCACCTTCGCCTATAAACAACGGTAACAAGGCTTTGCTAAGCTGACCTGTGAGCAACACGCTGGCCCGGGCGAACCAAGGATAGCAATGAAATCCATGCCATATATGCCGATGGCGGGGTCATACTTTAGGTTCAAATCGATATGTTCGGTGATACCAAAGCCGAAGTGACCCATTTTGCTGAAACAGGATTTTGGCAATTCGTATTCCTTCACCTTCAGACCACGCTCAAGGATTTCTTGTACAAATAAAGGATAGAAAGAGACAAACCTTCGGCCTTCGCTCCGCGAACAGTACAATGGACAGCAATCTTTTCATTTCTGCGAATACCGAATGTACGCACTGTCAGCCTAGCTTTGCTAAAAACAGGCTGTTGCTGTGTCAATTGCTCCAAGACCTTGGCAGCACGCGTAAGACGATCCCCGCTTTCCGCAACACAGATATTTAGGCAAAGCTTTTGAGTTTTAATCTCCCGCATGGGGGTTGTTCTCAGCTTTAGGCTTTCTTTGCAATACCCATCCCGAAAAGCAAGCTGAAATCGTGCACTCACAACTACTAAACAGGGCGGCGAAGTGTCAGAGAATCACTTTAAACAAAATTGCTTATATCCGAGGCCGTCATCCTTGTCCAGTGCTGAATATGTTTGGGTTTGCAGCAGTCTGAGCTGACAAACCACAAAAAATTTACGTTCATTTCTTTAAATATCTGAAACACTGTAAGATGCAAGACTGGCACTGCAAATCTCAGCAGAAATTTACAGGGAGTACTCTTCTATTCCAATATTCGATAGCCTGTTTATTCCAGGAAATTTAAAATTTTCAGCGATTATTTAAACATCTTAAGTAGATTCTGAAACATATTTAAGGGCATCATCACTGTCTGAGGAGTTTCGTGGATTGTACATTCAGCCGATAATATCCTTTCTTTGTGGCGAGAGATTAATGGATGCGAAGCAGAAATTTCGAGAGAATGAAGGCTCATCCAGAGCATAAAGAAAATGCTTAAAATAAGAAATAAAATCAAGCATGTGGCTGCCACCGCCAAGCCTATTTATGCAGTCTTGGCGGCAGAAATCAAAGTCATCTATAATAAGGGATTTTTCAGGAATAAGGGGGATGCGTCGACGATTTGCGTATGCATACAATATCGGGTGTCATATCCAAAGTAATGGTTCTGATTAAAGCCCTCTTTTTTAATGGATGCGGCATTTACTTAAATAATATTTAACGTGTAAGGGGCAGCTTCAATGCCATTTGGAAAAAAAAGTTTGTGGTTTATATGTAGTATGTAGGTTATTGCTATTTTGAGTAAGTACCAACGGTTCCAATACGACTGGCATAGAGTGAGTCAAAACCCACTTTTTAGAGGGAAATATAAGAGATATAGGTATAGAGTTTTCAGATATTGGAACACGATGAGATTTGAAACAGGAATAAGCCTGTTAGAAGTTAACTTCGAAAGAGTAGGCTAGAAGGTAGATGGCGGTTGGTGCTGGAGGGCTAATATTTGTAATAATTAAAATGTGAGAATCTTGGTTTATTATGGGTGTTAAAAGGGCTAGGGTGACTCAATTGAGAACTATTTGTTTTACGTAGTGTAAAGCATGAAATAGTTTGGGCAGCAAAAGACTGGGGACGAATCCAGTAAGGTCCATTAGTAGGATATATACTGGGGCATTCGTAAGTACCTAGAGCGCGGAACATATAATTATTCGGGGGGGTTTCATCAGCTTACGGGGTTTCTAGGCGAGTTCGGTTGTAAGAGATTAGTAAATCTAAGTGAAGGCGGCATACTATTCAGGGGAAGTGCACTACCTTTCTTTTGGGTAGCATTCGGATTCAGTTTTCGAAGCACATTGTTTTGATGACACGCCTCAAATTATCGGTAGGTTTGTTGCTCTAAGAGGATGCTCACGAAAGCTTAACAGTGACGATGGGCCCAACTTCAAATAGACTGAGAACGAACTGAAGAGGTTACTGAGGAAATGGAACCATTACCGAATAACTAGCTCTCTCGTGGAGAAATAATGCAATTGGATCTTCACACCCTCGACAGCCAGTCATCGACTAGGAGTATGAGAGCTTACGATCTGGTCTATCAGACGGCTATAACGTTCTATTTAGGGTTTGGAGGTGGTCACAAACGGGGTATTTCTAACAACAATAACCGAAACCAAAAAGAAAATGAATAACCGACCGCTGATGAAGAGCAGTACGTACCCGAACGAGTACGCTGTAGTCACTCCACAACATGTTTTCACGGAGCGCATGAAATCTTTCGTCGTCTTCTGAAGACTGCAGTCCCTGTAGACTTAACCGGAGATGGCACCAGGGCCAACATCTTGCGGAAATATTTTGGAAAAGATGGATAAAGGCCTGCCTACCATCGCTGCAGGCTAGACAAAGGTGGCTTGTGAAGCCCCACAACTCCATATTGGAGATCTGGTCCTTTAAATTGACAAAGTGGTACCACAAGGGCACTGGAAGAAAGCCACCATGGAAGAGCTGCTCGAATCAAACGATATTAAGGTGAGAGATGTTGTACTGAGAACGCAACAAGGGAAATTGGTGATAGACGTGCGCAGTTTATGTCTGCTATAGAACCACGAACCAAGCGATGGATGATATCCACTCTAAAATAAACATCGAAGCCTTGGTGAGAGTTAACGTTCCTACGCATGCTATCCTCCTTTAACACTAGAATTTTACGCCTTTGTCCAATCATTGCCACTCCCGGACATAACAGCGTATCTTTTAAACTTACATTTTATCTCTCTATTGACACTTTTTGCCGTTTTTTTATATTTTATAGTTTGTCTCTGAAAAATATCTCATTGAGTTGTCCCTCGATCCTCTGATTATGTTTTCAGAATCTCCTATCTTCTTCCCGCGTAATGTGACACTACTTTTATTGCTGTACGCCTTGAGATATTTGGTTTTAAGTGACTTATTTTAACTTTGCTAATCATACCACATTATAGAAACGTGTTTCCTTCCAAATCGACTTATTTATAACACTCCTTCTTACGTACGGGCATGAAGATAGCCAATTCAGGCGATTTAATCTAGACAGGCAATAAGGTGACTAGGTTAAAACATAACTCCAGTAGAAATACCTGAAAGAGCTACAGTTGGCTGTCGGATATATTCTACATCTGCTAAACATACACGAAAGTTCCTTAGCAAGTAACACAAAACAATGGCTGCTCCGGCTCCCCAATTAATTAACTCTACTCATTATCATAACAGTTTTACAAAACCATTTGTTCAATGTTCAAATCTTATAATCCTCATATTATTCAAACGTTCCACAAAATTCACATTTAAGGCATTATCCTCTTTTAAAAATAGCAAAAAATAGCCTTCCTGTCAATATTTGCCACCCAAATATGTTTCTCTGTAATAATCCTATTTTAGTTAACATTAACCGTTAAGCAAATTGTAGACCGCAGGAATTTCACTTTCACCAGCACCTTCTCACCTACAGTTAACTTCCCCACCACCAAGTCATCCTTTTCTATAAAAACAACTGAGCGTATCCCGCGTTCCTCAAATATGTTCAGTATAGTTTCACTCAACGCGAGGTCAGTCGGGAAAAAGATGACTGAGCTAAGAACCGTAGCTTTTGAGTCTAACCAATATGTTTTGTGCATCACAGAATTTTGAGCTCCTGCTATAATTTCAGCCTCGACGCTCACTTTAGATAATTTTAATTTTATATTAACGAGAACACTTTGAAAATCGTGGTGGTGGTTGTCTTCTTTACATTAGATCACCTGTTGTACATTCCCCTACGATCGAAGCATTTCTTTATTTTCCAAAAATGCTTGTTTCGTTTCAGTTATCATCCAGCACAAGAAAAAAACAATAATTGACTGTGTCAATAATCCTCCTTGTTTTACCGGAAATGAAACCAGCTTTATGGACTCTTTGAAAAAGTTTCAGAAGCTCCGTTTGATGTCAAAATAATTGTAGGTGATTTTAAGCTGCCAGAAATCGATTGGCATGCTTATAGTTCTCCATCAAAATTTGAGAACTTGTTGAACACGGTTTTGCTTTCAAACATTTCTCAATTA
Source organism: Schistocephalus solidus (assembly GCA_017591395.1). Lineage (NCBI taxonomy): Eukaryota > Metazoa > Platyhelminthes > Cestoda > Diphyllobothriidea > Diphyllobothriidae > Schistocephalus > Schistocephalus solidus. Next base: position 22,535 of record WEDG01007660.1, on the reverse strand, counting down.
GTCAGCTCAGTGACAAGACGAGATGATATTTTCAATTTAATTTTTACTAATGGCATCACTCATTTGCTCATGAATTAACACCAAAACAATTTTCAAATGATCATGTATTAATTCATTGTTGTTTTCCAGTCTCCTCCTGTGTAAAGCCAGAAATAAAATGAACCTATGTCTACTTTGCTCATGGTATCAGTATCAGAATCAGTATATTTGAGGGAGATGTAGGTGAGTCACCTTTGAATTCCCTATTTGTACATGCGAGTTGTGGTGTTAAAAAAATCATATCTCGATATGTTGGCGAGGCAAAAATAGTGGAGAATAGTTGAAAAAGAGCAGACAGCGAAAAAAACTCCCGGTGATATTTTGGAGAAAAAAACTGTCGTCCTTGGGGAGGGGGGGGGGGTCCAACGGGGGGCATTGCGGAGGTTACATGAATCAGCCAGATGCTCCCTTGCTGATGGCAGAGTCCGTTGAGGGATTTTAAAGGTGGAAATATTTGCGCAGATCATCCTCGGTTCATTGCGGTTCGAACCAAGGGAGAAATTTCGTACACCTCATGGGTGACGGCCGCCAGGTCCAGCTGATGCGAGCACTCACGGTGTCACCAAGGTGTGCAAATAATTAAGCAGCGAAGACCTCGAGGACCCTAGCATGGGAATTAGGGGAGAGTGCAAGACCTCAAACGAAAATAACAAACAAATAAATGTTACTCAACTATACCTAATAGTATCCTAAATACCTTATTTGCTGACGCCACTCTTGCAGCTTTCAGTTCGTGTTGTAGCTCGCACCATTACATCGATCTAATTTTCGCAAAAAAATTTCCAAGGAGTCTGACATAACAACATCCAGAGGAAGACAACTCAAATTTGGACTAATCTTTTGGAGAATAAGTACTTCTGAGTGTCCAGCCTTGCTCCAGTCACACGTAATTTGAGAGGACGACCTCTCAAGTTCGTTGATGTTGCTAACTCGAAAAAATCACCTTGGTCGAGACAACTGTCCTGGACGCGTAGTATGCCGAATGTTAGTATCAGGTCCCCCAAAGCTGTCTATAGCGCAAGGTAAAGAGATTGAGATTCGAAAGCCGTGCTTCATAAGGCTGTGAGCCATGTCCAAGGACAAGATTTGTTGGTCGCTTTTGGACCTTTTCGAGGATGTTGATGTCCTTTGCCACCCAGGGTCTCCAAGCTTGGATAGCGGACTCCAACTGTGGCCACACGAATGTTCCGAAGACTTAAGCTAAGCAGCCGGTAGTGAAGATAGCAAAAACTCGTTTAACGAGGTACAGAATCAACATGGTAGTATTTAAAGCGAGAGCGTGATCCAGACTCCCAGGTCCTTTTGGGCATCCACTTCTTTCAATGGAATGCCATTCAGACTATAAACCGTACGGTTCGAAGGATTGCTTTTCCCGACTCGTATGATGTTGCACTTGCTCGCATTAACGGCAAGAGCCAGTCATTTGACCATTTCTGGAATCGATTTAAGTTTGCCTGCAAGTTCTCTTCGTCAGCAGTAGTTTGAATGATGCGCCAAAGTTTGAGATCATCGGCAAACATGGCAATATCGCAGTCCAGTTCGTTGGCAAAATCGTTGATGTAGACAATGAACAAAATAGGGCCGAGAACAGAACCTTGGGGAACACTACTCTCAACCTCAACCTTGATTGAATGTTTGTCGCTGATATGAACAGTTTGTGAGGGGCCAGTTAAGAAGTTTTCTATCCATGTCAGAAGTCTACCTATTACTACTATGCGGTTGAGTTTATAAAGAAGGCGATGGTGCGGCACGCTATCAAAAGCCTTTTTGAAGTCAATATAGACTGCGCGCACCGTATTTCCTCTATCGACCGCTTCAGTCCAACGTTCTAAACAGTAGAGCAAATTTTTGACGCAGGATCTACCTCTACGGAAACCATGCTGGACCTAGGATAACAGATTGTTATGTTCGAGGAACTGCATTAGTTTTTGCTTTATTATTTTTTTCATGAATTTGCAGCAAACTGAAGTGAGGCTGACCGGTCGATAATTTTTTACAGAAACCCGGCTTCCACCCTTATAAACCGGCGTAATCCATGCGGATTTCCAGTCGGCTGGTAGACTTCCGATCTGGAAGGATGTTAAGAAAAGCGTAGAGAGTGGTTTTGCCAACTATCTCGCGAGCTCTTTCAACAGTTTGGCAGGAACTTCATCGGGACCCGGTGACTTAGATTACTTTAACCCCAAAAGTTCCTTGAGGTCAGTAGTCTCGGTGAAATGAACAGTCTCGACTATTGTATCCACTTCGAAGCCATCGGTCGGGTAATTGTATCTCGTTTCCTTTGTGAAAACAGACTGGACAAATTCTGAACGTTGATCAGCCTTCGAACTGTCTTCAGTAAGGTTTATACCATCGGTGGACCTCAGCAGGGGTATCGGATCCTTGTTCCGTGTATTCTGCCTGAGGTAACCGTAAAACAGTTTCGGGTTCGCGTAGGCCCCTTTCAGCAGGTTCACTTCAAAAGCCTGTCTTGTTCTAACAATAAGGCCCTTGACCCGATTTCTCTGAATTTTGTACGCATTTAGAGATGCAGGAGTTCCGTCCGTAAGCGTTTATTTCTACAATATCCGCTTTTGGTTAACTTCGATTTTTAAGACCTGCGTAAGCCATCGCTGTCTGTTGGTTAACTTTTTTCTCACTATCGGACAGTGTTTTTCAATGAGCCTATGCAGTATGTCCTGGAACGCTTTTCCAGTCCTCAGTTATGTTTCCAAAGAATAAAGGTTCCCACTGAGTGCGCATGAGTTCGGCCCTCATTCCACCGAAATCGCCTTGCCATATATTTCTTCTGATTGTTGTGGGTCTTGCTGGTATAGAAAATAGTGAGTTCTCCCATCGCAGTACCACGTGGTCACTTTTACCTAGCGGCGGTAGACATGACACTACGTCGATGCTGTCGTGCGACATTGTGAGAACTAGGTCCAGGCAATTGGCCTGTTGTCCTTCGCACACCCTTGTTGGAAAAGTGACGTGCTGTGTGAGAAGTAGCTTTAACGTCGTGCTCAGAAGACAAATGTCAAAGGCTAGATGAGAACTATGTGCACAGGTCGAGCTCCAGTCGAGGTGAGGTGCATTGAAGTCACCCATGATCAGGATATCCGACCATGTAGCAATCGTTTCAAGCTCCTCTAGCAGGGAAGCATGGGCTACGGGGTCTCTTCTCGGTGGGCGGTAGACTGTCAGGACATCTATACTTGATAAACCTGGCACTTTTATGGATAACCATATCACCTCGGAAGAAGATGCGAGTTTTATTTCATTAACAGTTAAACACTCAGTCTTTTATTTATGCGGACAATATTGAATGCATATATAAATTCTCTAAATCTACGACCCATCTATGCTTAGAAGAAATCCATGCAGAGTTGCATGCACTTGCCGCGTGGGGCTCAACGTGCTTAATGGAATAACCACTTTCTATGTGTCGTTAAATGTGCTTTGGGCTTGACAGACTACCAAAGAATATGGCACGCGAACCAATTTTTAATGATAAGTGAAGCGTTGATTTTTACCATATTCCTTGACCATAAACGTGAAATCGCTATATATTGTCAGTTAAATATGTCCTTTTTACTGGCCCAAATTACTTGTACCGGTTCAAATAAGCAGTTGGATAAATTATTTGCTCTTTGCTCAATTGCAGTTTGAATTCGTACTCAGCTTGTATATGAAATTAGCTGCAGTATTATCCTTTTTAAGTATACTGTTGTAAATTATTAACTCATTTTCTCTATTAATTAAACCAAAATCGGTCTAGTAATTTACGGTGTCCCGGAAGCGACTTGCAAAGACGTAAGGTTGCAGGCTCCCCTCCATCCTTGTGTAAAAGAGTAACGGAAGAGATATATCAGACATTTGTGAGACTTCGTAAAACGCCAAATTCCTTTGGTTCACCTTAAACTTATTGATCCTATGGTCGCTCAAGCGTTCACCTCGACCTGTAAGAATCGGTCTTCGTCGTACGAAATAAAAGATTTCATGCTGCATGGAACTATGATTAGTACCTCCGACACAGTTATCCAGCAGGCATTTCAAGGCATTTGAGTAATTAGATGCAAAACTGATAAATAAAAATAATAGGTTTATTGATTTGGCACTGCTTGGACGCCGTAAATCCTTAGAACACAGAAAAAACCTAAAACAAACTCCTCTTTTCATTAAATGCTTATACTTTGGTTTGTTTGTTTGTTTAAATAGCACTGTTCGAAATGACGAGTTTGTTTTAAGTAAAAAACCTGCTTTCCGAGGTTGAGAAATAGCAAACTTTAAAGTCAAAACAGCTATACAGAATAGGGATGAAGGTATTAGGGTAAGAAGGGTTAAAGTCAAGACTAGTCTATTATTGACGTTCGAGAGTATTCATTCGACAGAGGTAGAAACGTCTGTGGTCAAGTCGAAGGGATAGGTACTTCCAATCAGATGCGAACGCAGTCAATTCCGGTGTGGGGGGTCTTCCGACTAATTATGTAATGGACCCGTATTAGATACGCTACGAATCCAAATTAATGACGCCCAAGTAAGAACAAGACAGTTGGCAAGACGAAGAGTTAAGTGATTATTTGAAACTAGAAATTGGTATTTTATTGGGGCTTGGTCCTGCGAGGATCCTTTGGTGGGGATTGGCTGTCCTGGGGAGATCTTTGGGAGGTACGTAGGAGAAGGAATGGCGATGGCTGGAGGAAGCGTCAGAGAGCGGTCTCCGGTCCAACGTGATGAGCCTCAATTTTCCTCGGTATATATGTCGTGTTCTCCAGACGATTTGATAGGTTTACATAGAATAAACCAATTGGTATGCGTAAATCATACATTGTAGATCGAAAAGAGCCAATATGATTATCAGTACGGTTTTTATGGACTTCCGGGCTTAATTGGTAGTTAAGACGGTGTCGGTTTCTCGCGCTAGTAATCTGCTAGTAAGCTGAGCTACTAGAGAAAATTGAGAAACTTTGATTCCATCTTTACAATTAGACTTAGTTGACTGATTGCTAAAAAAGGTGAAAAAAGATTAGGAGCAAGAAGAGTTCAACGAAAGAAACTTTCAATGCAGTCCTACATTCTTCATATTTTGTATTATATAACATAGTGTTGATTATGTTTGATCTAGCTGTTTGAAACAGCTAGTACCATTCGTTTCATAAATCTTTATCAAAACCTAGGCGCGCGGCTCGTTGCACATTCAAATTACGTAGAGCAAAAATGATGTTAAAAACGGAAAAAAATATACTACTAATAGACAGAGCTAAAATACAATACGTTTTGCAAGTTAGTTTAAAAGCAAATTGTTTAAAAAGCATAAAATTATATATAAAAATAAAGACGCTATCCAAAAACATTTGAAAATGTAAAGTTATCAAAATTGTTTAATAAGTTTGAACAATAGAAAAAGCTACTTTTTAGATAATGGGCATATAAATCATTAAATGGAGAGCCCTTGCGCATAGCCAGAGGATAGGTATTGATGAGTCTTGTAGCTCACTAACTAACAGCTCTAGCTTGCCCGTAACCAGAAGGTGTACCACATAACCAGATGACTTTATTCTCCATATCTGTGTGCATTGCAGTTCGTCGTAGGAGGTTCATATAAGGACGTAAAATAACTACTCGTTGGAGCTTCTGGTCTGAGTATCCAGGACTAGTGAAATGGATGTCGCCGTCATCGGAAGCTCACATTTGGTTTTGCAGCGTGACTTCTAGGCAGTTCATCGGGAGGACTCAGAATTTAAGTAGCTATCGCGGTGGATGGTAAGCCGTGGTGCGCGTCTTATTGGCCTTTAAGTATTTACACAAACTGTGAAGAACCGCGTTTTCAAATGAGGACCCTCGATCCAAATGGATCTGTTCTGGTGCACCCCATCTACATACCCAATTGTTACAGATGGCCTTGGCATCAGTTTCAGCCGATATGTTGGCAAGGGGTTCCGCTTCAGCCATTTTGGTAAAGAAATCAACCATCACTAGAATATATAGGTTGCCCTGAACTGATGGAGGCAGTGGTCCAACTAGGTCAAGGCTCACACTTTCGTTGGGGTATCCCGTCAGAATTGGTTAAAGAGCAGCCCTATTCAGCTGTCGTGGCGGTTTGATCTGATTGCACACGGTGCAATACCGAATAAAGTTCCACACTGACCGCTTCAAGTTAGGCCAGTAGTATCGGCGCCTAAGGGCCCACTCGGTCTTATGGATGCCCACGTGCCCCAATTGTGTGTGGATTCTATTAAGAACCTCGTCTACCATGGATAATGTTAGAAGAATAAGTCGTGGGTATTGTTCGCCATTCCGATAGAACAAAATATCATCATCCATAAAGAGTTTGTCCCATACCGTGTTCAAGCAACGCGTCTCATAGCTATGGCCTCTAAGTTCAACTGCACGAAGTGGTCGAGAACCACTTAACTTCGTGTGGGCTATCGGGCCAATAGGAGGGTCCCCTTGCTGAGCTTGTGCCCAAAGACGGCTATGGTTGTCTTGTAGTGACATGGAACTGATGTTAATGTCTGTACATGATGGACATTCGCCGTGGGGACGGTAGGGCTTCCAAGAGAGAACATCAGCATTATTGTGCTGACGTCCTGGACGGTAAATGTACTCGAACTCATACCCGGCTAGTCTCTCTTGCTACCTAGCAACCTGTCCTTCAGCGTTCTTAAAGTTCTGCAACCAGGTCAGAAAGCTATGATCCGTGCGCACGATGGAAGGCCGGTATTGGAGGTATGGCTAGCATTCCTCCACGAACTGGGTGAGTGCGAGCATCTCTCTTCTGGTCACGCAGTAACGGCGTACTGCCTTTGCCAGGGATCGGCTTAGATACTGAATGACGCCTTCTGTACCATCTGGTTGTTGCTGGGAGAGGACGGCGCCTATGGCAGTGTCACTAGCACTGGTCATTGCTTATGTCAGGAAAAACTAAAATCGGAGTGGTGCACAACTTATCCTTCAACGTCTGGAAGCTACTAGTACAACCAGCAGTCCACTTAAATTCTAAATCTTTCTGGGTCAGCTTGTGAAGAGGACCAGCTATGTGAGCATAGTCTTTGAAAAATCTTCTATAGTAAGAAGCCAGTCCTAGAAAACTGTGGACTTCAGTTACGTCCATAGGGGTGGGCCACTCACGGATTTGCCTCACTTTATCCTCGTCCGTTTCTATGCCAGACGCCGAGACAACATGCCCTAAAAACTTGACACGATGTCTAATAAAAATACACTTACTGGGCTTAAGGGTGAGACCAGCCTGTTGGAGACTGGCAAACACGGCTCAGATATTGCTAATATGACTGTAAAAATCCTTACCAAGAAGAATTATGTTATCCATATAAATGAGGAATGACTTGGGAATGAGTTAAGCTAGGACTTGATTCATCAGCCGTTGAAAAGTACTTGGAGCATTAGCTAGACCAAAAGGTATTGTCTAAAACTCGTAAAGACCCGAGGGAACCGCGAAAGCAGTCTTCTCTCGGTCAACGGGTCACACTTCTACTTGCCAGTAACCGGCTGCTAGATCTAGAGTAGAGAATACCTGATAACCCGAAAAGCCATCTTGGGTTGCATCAATCCTGGGCAGAGGGAAAGAATCCTTATTTGTCACTGCATTTAATTTGCGATAGTCAACGCATAACAGCATAGTGCCATCCATCTTCATTACTTACACGAACGGAGACGACCAAGGTGAATAAGATGGCCTGATAATTTTCCGGTCTAACATATCATCGATTATTGCCTTTAACTGTGTCTGGTAGAATACGGGTAATCACCTAGGAGGAATCTTCATGGGTCGAGTCAAACCTGTATCGATCTCATGCTGAGCCAAAAAGGTCAAAGTCGAAGGCGGTTGGTTCAAATTTGAAAATAAGTGAATTCTTGAATTTAAAACCGATTTCTTTGTTTCCTGTAGAAAATATTAGCTTAATTATTGACAATTTATTGTATTTCTACCTCATTATCAGCTGCACACACTTGCAGTTATTGCAATTGCAAAAGGGAGAAATATACAGTTTTTAAACTTTTTCACCCTATATAGCCTCATTAAAGTTCTCGCAGATTTACGTCAAAAGGAAGGAATCTAAAGGTAAATTCTAGAAATATAGTTGAAATTTTGTAAGTTTACCTTATTTCCAGCGAAGAATAATTTGCAGTTACTGGTATACCAGTTGATATAATTTTTCATCCTTCATAGCCTCTTCGCTAATTTTATTTTCAGTTAACACTCGTTACCTAGCAGATATTTGCTTGCAGTGCCTTGCTTAAAACACATATTTCAAACATTAAATCTTTTATTCCGCAAAACGTCACAAGTGACAATTTTCCTTTCGTATTATCGATTTGAAAAATACTTATATTTTAAATCAATATGAAACCCCAGTCAGTGCTTTGATGCAAACATCCTCTTCGCGTAAAACTTCCACTAGAGCAACCCACCTTCAGCATGAAGAAATTAGACCTTGATGCCCTGGAAAACTTTAATACCTTTATGTCTAAATATGGTTCTCTCTTCACGATCCTTGGTACCATTTTTGAGGGAAAGTTGTCTTCACTCACTTCTGAACATGGTCAGTACCGAGTCAATTGACCGACATGAGAGAAGTTTCAATTTTCTTTTAAAAACGTTCCCAAGAGTAAAATCCCCCTGGACGTTGCATTTCATTTCCTTTACTCATGCGGCTTTAACTTTAAAGTCGCTGAAGCTAAAAGGTTGTCTTCCCGTAGCAAAAACCCGCCAGTTCTGGTCAAACTTTTTCAGCGATTGAAGTTGACCTTATTTTCTCTAAGCATGAGCACTCAGCTCAATATTTGAAAAAAAACAAGTTGTTTATCTATAGGAATAAAACCCCAATGGAACGTCGGGTTTCACTCTCATTAGGAAACAAGAAGCCTTGGTCTACACATTCAATAACAAAAGTTATCTCAGAAGTTTTTCCTGTAGCCAATGCAAGCCCATGGCACTCCGGATCGACAGGAATTTCGATTCCAGCTGAATCTTCACCCATTAACCTTGTTTCTGGTTTGATGGAAATCGTGTCAACGCCACTTCTTTCTCATCCCAAGCATACCATGCCTGCTATAGCTGCCAAATCTACTAAACCTAAGAAAAATCCTCGTAAATCTAAATCATTGGCTAATCCAGGCATTAAAATCAGTAATTTCATTACCGATGGGAAACCTGCTAACCCCTCAGCATCTAAAACAGCTGCGAACGCTAACGTTAGCATCTTTCCCAAGCCAAAAAGTTTCCGAAATCCCCAAATAATTAACGCTTCTAATTATGTTACCAGTTTTTCGAAAGCATTTATTCCTTTTTCAAATGCACGTTTTCCGCCAATTTATGCTAACTTCCCTCAAACTCTCATTTATATGCCACCCCTATCTTTCAAATACCGCAATATAGCCTTCCCTTTCAAGGGTTTTATCCAAATATGCCGTTGTACAATAATATCAGTTCTCTTAACAGTAAAATTTCGACAAATTGTAGACCAGAGCAATTTTTTTCGCACCTTTCATTTCTTTTTTTAGTTTTCTTCTCCGCCACCCAATTATCCTTTTTTATAAATACTGATGAGCGTAACCTGCAGCTCAGGAATACGCTCAGCTTAGTTTCGCTCAATGCGAGATCAGTTGTAAATAAGACGGCTGAGCTAAGAACAGTAGCCTTTGAGCTTGATCCAGATGTGCTGTGCATCACTGAATCCTGGGCTCACTATCTTATTTCTGGCTCGACGCTTGCTATAGATAATTTCAATTTGTACCGACAAGACCGCGCTGAAAAATGTGTTGGTGGTTGCCTCCTTTCTATTAAGTCATCCTTTGTACATTACCCTTTTCAGCTGAGCATTTCGTCCTTTTCTGGAAATGTATGCTTTGCTTCAGTCATCCTCCCGCACAATAAAAAAGCAATTATTGGCTGCGTCTATAATCCTCCGTGTTATTCTGGCAATGAAAGCGAGCTCTGTGAACTATTTGAAAAAGTTGCAGACACTCAATTTGACGTCAAAATAATCGTAGGCGATTTTAATCTGCCAGACATTGACTGGCAGGCAAATTCCTCTCCACCTAAACATCAGAGATTGGTCGATACTATTTACTTTTCGAACATGTCCCAACTGGCCAGATCAGTTACTAGAAATGACAACATTTACGATTTAATTTTAACAAATGACGTCCACCGTCTGTTTATGAATTTTCATCATGATCTTTTCACAAGTGATCACGCAATAATTCACTATTGTTTTCCATTCCCCCTTCTTACGAAGCCTGAGGTTAAATGCAATAACCTCGACTTTGCTAACACAAACCACGAATTAATATATAATTGCGTAAGCACTCTAGATTGGCATAACATATTCTCAATTAACGATCCAAACTTTTCCCGTGAGCTATTGCAGAGCCTCACAGAAAAAATCCAGGCTTTTATCCCGTTTAAGAATTTTAATTCAAATACAGCTTCTTCTACTCTTCCGCATTTTCTCCAGAACAGACTTAAACAATTACGAAAGCAAACTTAAAGATTCATCTAAAAGCTCTTTGTCAGTTCATTTAAGGATTGCACAAATATTTGAATTAGCATGGAAAATAAGGCTCGCGAGAGATAAGCGTAGGGAGTCTTGGGCACTAAGTGATGCCAATTCATCCAAATTTGTTGCTCAAATCTTCCATGTTAGGTCATCAGCTAAGCTTCTGAATGTCACTCTGCCCTTACTCGACTGTTACAAAAAATTCGCAACAGACGATTTGGGCAAAGCAGAGTTGTTAAATTCGTTTTTTTTGCCCACCTCTTTACCACTGAAACTAGCCCCACTCCCACAATTGCTCTGCCTTCAAGGTACCGTATTAGGTCCTTTGTTGCTCTTACTGCATATAAATGATATTTCATCGATAGGTAAATATTCTCAGTCTTTTATGATGCTGATGACCTCAAATGCGTGTATTCCTTCTCTAACTCTACGACCGAACCGTGCCTAGAACAAATTCCTTCAGACTTAGACGCTTATTCGGCCTGGAGCTCCACATGGCTAATGGAGTTCTCACCTACTAAGTGTCACTGCATGAGTTTTCGGTCTGCAAGGCTGCCGCTACCTCTTATCTTTGAAGGTTGCCCTATGATTGAATGTTCTTTCACCAATAAATTAAATCTTTCGCCTCTTGCCGATATAATTTTGGCCAAAGCTGCTCAGATTTGTGGCTTTATTTCTTATAATTTCTACCTTCCTGAAATTAAATTAAGACTTTACCGTATGTTTATACTTCCCATTCTTGAATTTTGCTGTCCTTTCTTTGGTTTAATGAACGAATCTAGCCGTTCAAAAATGGAAAATGTTCAAAGACATTTTTACAAAAAAACTCATATTTCCGACTCTTTCAACTACTTCCTACTCAACAAGATGCCAGCTAATGAAGCTAAAATGTCTTCGGGTCAGGAGACTTGAAGCAGGCTTTTGTCTCCTTCTCCAACTAAATAATAGTTCAACTCTCCCAAGCTTTCTGTCATTACCCCCGTTAGTCTTCCATATAACCGTAGAAATTCTGCACTAATTATACCTCCCACTGCATCCTCCACGTGTAAACGCTCTCTTTTCTTGCCTCTACGTATAGTTTTCTTTGGAATAACTTGCCAATTGAAATTAGGTCGTTAACTAGTCAAGCGAAGACTGCACATTTATCTTAACACTGATTCTTTTAATATTTTATTTTCCTCATCTTTTCCCAGTAGCTTTCCCCATGACTCGGAGAAAGGACCATCGGGAATTTAAGTGACCTTCTTGAAACTATATTTTCGCTACCTCGAGTCGCCCATGAACTATGGTGTCTCCTTCTATCACCAGTCATCCAAACGATGATGTCATTCAGACGTTCACATTCGATGGTCCACAGTCTAAAATGCTACCGTTTCTTTGGACACTAACCATTATCAGAATTCAATTATGGATCCTAAGATGCTGAGGACTTAAGTTCATTGACGCATTTTCGTGAGATTTTTTTTCATACGCCTAAGTGATCAAGAACGAATCACTTCGACGTTTCATTATCTCATTCTAAAATGCTACTTCAGTATATCCCTACCCTACTCTACCACCTGACCATTTTTTCCTAAGCAGTTTTTTTCTCCAACCTTCTATTCTTAAATGAAGGCCTATTGAACTCTGCCTCCATTTTTATAGTAGAATTTTTTTCACTGCCTATTTATTCTATTTCACCATTAATTTTAAAACATCGCTAACTGTTGACATAGCAGGACAAGTTATGTATTTGTACATTTTATCTGCACACATTGTCATAATTTTATTTCGTTACTAATGTTTGCTAAGACAGTGCCTTGCTGGTGCTTACCAAAGATAAATTCTAAATTCTAAAGTACGTCCGAGTTAACGGCCGTCCCAACCGAAGATACCTTTAAACTCCTCTATTAAACTACATAACTTAGAAGAGCTATCCTTGGCAAGAGTACGGGGCACTAGATTATTAACATATTCTTACTTAAATGCATTAACTACATGTTGAATATCCGGTAACTCAGTCCTGAAAGGCACCTTAGTATCACCGACACGGAGAGTGTTAGCGTTAACGTCTAAGGAACTTTTAAATGCATGAAGAAATTCAACACCTAATATACAGTCCCAGGCAATTTCAGGACAGACAATGAACTAATGACTAAAAATAACGTGACATATTTCCAAATTAAGCTCTATCATGCCTTTATGTCACCGTTTGCCGTCTTCAGGCTGACCTAAGGCTTTGTGCAATACTTCACTCTAGCCTGAAGTTGAAGGAAATGTTCTGTCTAATGATGGAGCAGCCCGCTCCTGAATCAACTTAGCTTGGTTACTTAGTATTTCCTATGGTTGCATCTAGAGCAAGATAGTGTGGCATATAACCTACGTTTGCAATGAGCATATCAGATATAAATATGCACTTATCAACTGCTTCTTCCTCACCTGAGGTGATCACAAGAATACCTAGGGAAGGTTGAGAGCGGGTCTGACGACCACGCTGTTGCCTTCAGTTACCGCATCGAAGAGACTGTGGAGAGCCTCGCCAAGAAGAGGTTGGCTAAGGATGGCCGCGCTAAGGAGTTTGGGGTTGTGGAGAGTCACGCCAAGGAGGAGTGGACTGATGAGGGCCCCACTGCCATTGAGCCGTCTTTGTGCTAATGTCGTTGCTCTGTCACTGTCCCATGGCGAAGACATCGAATGGAGAGTCTTGTATGGTGGCAGGAGCTTGGTGACACCCGCTGGCTGATGGGAAGGAGACTTGGACCAAGGGAAAAGCCGTATAAATGGCCTCCTCCCGCTGAGCAATATCGAGGGCAACCTTCATGCTGCTGGGGGGTCGCGGAGGAATTGGTGCCTGATCTCTGGGAGAGAGATCCCGTTGACGAAGTTTCCAAAATCATAGCCTTGAGCTCGGTGAAGGACTCGTTTGGGTAGGCTTGCCGGGCCAGGACATGAAGATGTCGTTGGAAGTCCACGTTAGACTCGTCCGCGTGTTGTCGGCGACTTTTGAGGGCAGCCCGGGCAACTCAGGGCATCGACGACCGTCCAAACTCGCGCCGCAGACGCTCGAAGATTGTCGCGGTGGTGAGCAATGCTGTAAGGTTGGCAGCCCTGGCCACCGCGTAAACTTCGTTGTCTAACCATCCCAGGAAGGCGGCTGGGCGGGCACCTTCATATACGGCCTCCAGGTAAAATTTCCTTCGGTCGTCCCACAAGTCATAGTCGTCATACACCATCAGATTATCCAGCTTAGGTTAACGGCCTCCAGAGCTTGAAACTCGCTCCATCGTCTGGACTAGGCTAGTTATCGGGTCGTCGGACATTTTGATTCCCACCGCTGCCAACAAAATGTAATGGACCCGTATAAGATACGCAACGAATCCAAATTAATGACACCCAAGTAAGAACAAGACAGTTGGCAAGACGAAGAGTTAAGTGATTATTTGAAACTAAAAATTGGTATTCTATTGGGGCTTGGTCCTGCGAGGATCCTTTGGTGGGGAATGGCTGTCCTGGGGAGATCTTTGGGAGGTCCGTAGGAGAAGGAATGGCGATGGCTGGAGGAAGCGTCAGAGAGCGGTCTCCGGTCCAACGTGATGAGCCTCAATTCTCCTCGGTATATATGTCGTGTTCTCCAGACGATTTGATAGGTTTACATAGAATAAACCAATTGGTATGCGTAAATCATACATTGTAGATCGAAAAGAGCCAATAGGATTATCAGTACAGTTTTTATGAACTTCCGGGCTTAATTGGTAGTTAAGATGGTGTCGGTTTCTGGCGCTAGTAATCTGCTAGTCAGCTGAGCTACTAGAGAAAATTGCGAAACTTTGATTCCATCTTTACAATTAGACTTAGTTGACTGATTGCTAAAAAAGGTGAAAAAAGTTTAGGAGCAAGAAGAGTTCAACGAAAGAAACTTTTAATGCAGTCCTACATTCTTCATATTTGTATTATATAACATAGTGTTGATTATGTTTTGATCTAGCTGTATGAAACAGCTAGTACCATTCGTTTCATAAAGCTATATCAAAACCTAGGCGTGCGGCTACTTGCACATTCGAATTACGTAGAGCAAAAATGATGTTAAAAACGGAAAAAAATATACTACTAATAGACAGAGCTAAAATACAATAAGTTTTGCGAGTTAGTTTTAAAGCAAATTGTTTAAAAATAGCATAAAATTATATATAAAAATAAAGACGCTATCCAAAAACATTTGAAAATGTAAAATTATCAAATTTTTTTAATAATTTTGAACAATAGAAAAAGCTAATTTTTAGATAATGGGCATATAAATCATTAAATGGAGAGCCCTTGCGCATAGCCAGAGGATAGGTATTGATGAGTCTTGTAGCTCACTTACTAACAGCTCTAGCTTGCCCGTAACCAGAAGGTGTACCACATAACCAGATGACTTAATTCTCCATATCTGTGTGCATTGCAGTTCGTCGTAGGAGGTTCATATAAGGACGTAAAATAACTACTCGTTGGAGCTTCTGGTCTGAGTATCCAGGACTAGTGAAATGGGTGTCATCGTCATCGGAAGATCACGTTTGGTTTTGCAGCGTGACTTCTAGGCAGTTCATCGGGAGGACTCAGAATTGAAGTAGCTATCGGTGATAGTAGCCGCCACGTCGTAAAACGCGTTATTACCGAAGTTGGCGTTATCAGAACCCTTTCAGCCCGAATTCTGTTAAAGAACTGAGTTGAAAAATGTCCTATCTTATTCAAAAAAGATGTGTGGTATTATTTAACAGATATTGTTTGATTTTTATTTTAAATTGTAGTAGGATTTGACTATTTATAATAGAACTTGGCAGGGCATTCCATATTGTCGCGTATCTTATGGAATAGAAGTTGGATCATTGGGCCTTTTTGAATTTAGGAATTTTTATAATATTTTCATAATTTCTACTGTCACGGGGGCCTTGTTTGATTTGTTAGTATATTCATTCTGAGAATATCTTGATCGTGTGTGATTTTGAATAAAAAATTGAGACCGTTTTTGAGTCTTCTGATCCAGACGGGTTTAAGACCATATCCATTGTATAGTTCTATGTTTGTGCCTTGAATGCCACCACATTTGGATAAGGATATGGTAAAGCATCTTTGAATGGCATCTAGTTTCTTTCGGCCATTTGATGGCATTATGCCAAAAAAATTGAGCAGTAATCCAGGAGAGGTAAAACGTACATTTTATATAGTCGTGTCTTTAGGGCAGGTGAGGGGAAAATTTTACAAATGAATCCGCAAGGTCTAGTGGCTTTTGGTGATATTTGTTTAACGTGGGAGATAAATCAAGAGTATTTGTATAGCTAAAATCTAAGTCTTTTATTGATGTTGTCTCGGTTATTTCCTGATTGTTGAAAACTATGGGAGGACGTTTTTGAGGACCAACAATCAGGAGATGAAATTTACTTGGAGAGAATGGCATTTGCCGTAGAGTACTCCATTCGCTTAGTTTTTTAAGATCATTTTCAATCGTTCTATGCATACGGGCTACTGTATGCTTGTTATATGCATATGCAAGTTTTAAAGTCGTCTGCATATAAAAATGTTTTAGCTGACGTTGATATAGAGGATAAGTCGGAATGTATATAAGAAAAAGGAGGGGACCTAGGATAGTCCCCTGAAACACTCCACTACTAATATGAGATGCTTCTGAGACCACGTCTCCAATCTGTACTACCTGATATCGGTTTTTAATGTAAGATTTTAGAAAGTCGAGAAGAGGAGACCCAATCCCATGACTTATAAGCTTCACTAGAAGCCTTTGATGGGGGACTTTATCGAACGCTTTTTTTGGTTAAAGTATATCGTAGCTACCGTGTTTCCGTCATCTCTGTTACTTGAAACGAATTCAAGGAAGGTGGGATGGCAGGACTGACATGACTCTTTGGGTAAGAAAGCGTATTGAGAGGAAGGTATGAGGTTAGCGTTTGCTAGAAAGTTTAGCATTTGATTCGAGATAATTTTTTCTAGGATTTTTTTATTCCCACTGTTCGGTGAACACCACGATAGCTTTGTGTATCAGATCGGTTCCCATTTTCAAAGATCGGTGTAATGCTTGAGTACTTCCAGATTTCTGGATACATACCATTCGATCGAAGTAAGAAGAATAGACTAGACAGCAGTATTGGAGCATATATCATATGCTTCATTATGCAAGGTGGGATTTTATCCGTTCCATAAGAGGTGAAATTAGAAAGTTTTCTGATAGCTTTTTTGACGATTTCTTCGCTAAAACAGATCTCATTGAGGATAAACGCTGTCGTATCTGTTGGTAAGGGTATCGGCTCCCCTCAACTGAATAGTTGGCTGAGAAGCACTTATTGTATAAATTTGCTATTTGTTTATCGTTCGTTATTACTTGTCCTGCGTCATCAATCATGAGTTGGAAACCTTAGTTTTAGATAAGTGTTCATTTGTTTCCGAAAGATCTGGGCTGATTTTTCGGAGGACTCTATTGCCCGGCATTCCACTGCTATATTTTTGTTTGCTTCCATTTTTTCCCCTAGATCATGAATTTCCCTAATTCGTCTGAGTGTGGATAAATAACTAACTGAGGGACCATGAAGTTGTTTTATAGTTTTTTTAGTCACTCGGAAAGGAAGTTAGGAATTTGTGACTTATACGGTGATTTCTCATCTATTAAAGTATCTCGAGTTATAAAAAGGGTAGAGTATAAAAAGGTTAACATCTTCCGTCGCCGATGTCGTCAGAAGATATGAACTCCAGTCTAGTGACCTTACATAGTTGTTAATATAGTAAATGTCGAGTTTTTTGGATTTATGTACATGTAACTAGAATCTGATGTTACTTTTATTTTTAGAGGGAGCATTGTTATTATTGCCTTATGATCACTTTCAAAGGTTATGCTGTCGTAATGCGTATGTAGGGGCCAGATATCATTTGTGAGAATACTGTCTGGTATGTTGTTTCCTCGGGTCGGTTTATTGATTATTTGTGTCCAGTTATGGAACACAATTGATAATAGCAGTTCATCATGTCTGGTGGGGGCTAATAGTTTAGCCCAATTTATTTCAGGACGGTTTAGATAGCCTGAAATTATTTTATACTCAAATTGAATATTTGATATGATATCTATTAGATTGGTTAGGCCAGTTTCATCATTGCTACATTCTGGAGGAGTGTAGAGACATCCGATAAGTATATTTTTGTGCGACAGGGATTTTACTGTGGCAAAGCATGCTTCACCAGAGAAAGTTTCATGTAAAACATCGAAACCACTTTGTTCAGTGGTAGTTTTGATGTATATCATACAGCCGCCGCCTCGTTTATTAATGCGGTCTTGTCGATAGAAATTGTAGTTTGGGACAAATAGCGAAGCGTTCGATGTTAAGTCATTCACCCAACCTCAACGTATGTCCTAAGTTGTGGTATTTTATGTACGATCGATCTTGCATTAATAGAGGCGATACTTAGGGTGTCGGATAGGAAAGAGGTCAGCTGTTGTGAAAAAACGGACTGATAAATCTGTTTTGATTGTGCGATGGGCTAATAGAAGAGATGTTTGTAACTGTTGGAAGGTATGGTGATGTGTATGGTGAGAATTGAGTGAATGAGTAAGAGTGAATTTGTTGAGTGTGGTGGGGTTTGAGTTCATGGGTTAAAGTGTATGGGTTGTGTGTAGGTGTTAGAGAGCATGGGTTGAATGTAGAGGTTATGCCCCATATGGGGAAAGGATAAACTGGGCGGTTATTGTAAATACTTGGGGTTATTGATGGGAAAGTTTTGCCGACCACGGTTACTGGTTTGGTTGATATAAGTTGCTACTATGTTTGAAAGGTTAGCGTGCGTTGGTTTACTCCTATGCCATGCATTTGGAGTTGAGGGAGTTGAGGTGTTATTATAAGAGCTTATTCGTGTCTTATGAGAGTTTGCAGTGTTTGGAGCACTCATATTTTTTAGGTTGACATTTTTTGGGCTTTTTTGTAGTAATGGTGTGCTCAATCAAGCTTTTTGTAGTGGAATACTAACTGGGAGACAAATTGGGTTATTTTTTGAGCTTAAGGGATTGACAAGTACGTCATAGGATTTGTATGAGTTGCTGGGTCGACAATCTCTGTTACTGGTTGTTAAGTTGGCAGAGTAGTAGTAACACTTATATTACTATCTAATATTGCGACATGACTGAATCCAGAATTTGTGTTATCAAGCTGTTCCATAGAGGTTATAGCATTTTGAGGTGCTCGTTTCGTTTGATTCTGACCTCCTCTCCCAACTGCTGAAGCAGTTAAAACGCAAGCATAATTTCATGTTTCGTAATATTTCAAATTACATATCTGGTATCGATGGTGCGCGTTTGTTCCTTCCGTGATTTTAATCACACTTGGGTCAAGTTACCCGCCCAGCCTACTGCAACGCATGGAATCAACCAATTTGGATACGGTAAGCTGACTGCCCAAGCAGGATTTCCTAAACAATCAATCTAGAATCCACCAGATGACTACCAGGCACAATTAATTAGAAGATAATTTTGGCAGATTTAAACTGTCGACCAGAAACACAAAAATGACAACTCCTGTTGCCATGTTGAATAGGTTGCATTCAATGTCATCTACGGCCGCGCCGTTTGAATTCCTAGCTAATTCTCTACGGAAAGTGACTTTAATTGATCTTGTGGGACCTCAAAACTAGAGATCTATTGTTACTTCACTCATATCAAGTCCACTAGTAACTCCTGGTAAACCAACGCAAATTGTTAGCTCAAAGACAAGTCCGATTAAAGTCTTGAACACTCCAAAATCGAAAAAGTCTAGCTTCTACACAAAAAGTACTCCTTAACGATCGCCCACTACTCCCCAACACACCCCTATCCCAAATATCTAGGATTTCTAGCCACAGCCCAGACCTTATACTTAGACTGCTAAACCACACATGCCAGCATTATCGTCCAGGAATGAATCTTCTTTTTCATTCGCAGCAATGCACCCCCCACTCCACAACCCATTCCATCCACTGCCGTTTACCCAGTTGTCTCCTCCTTCGACAGGTCTTGCTGGAATACTAGCCTCACCTGACCTTCTGTTTTAGAATAAGAATTTTAGAATTTATATTTGGTAAGCACCGGAAAGGCACTGTCTAAGCAAACATTAGTGACGAAATAAAGTTATAACAATTTGTGCAGATAAAAGGTACAAATACATAACTTGTCCTGCTATGTCAACAGTTAGCAATGTTTAAAAATTAGTGGTGAACTAGAAATAAAAAGGCAGTGAAAAAAAACTCCTACCATAAAAATGGAGGCAGAGTTCAATAGGCCTTCAATTTTGAAAAGAAGGTAGGAGAAAAAACTGCTTAGCGAAAAATGGTCAGGTGGTAGAGTAGGGTAGGGTAATACTGAAGTAGCAGTTCATAATGAGATATTGAAACGTCGAGGTGATTCGTTCTTGATCACTTAGGCGTATGAAACAAAATCTCACGAAAATGCGTCAATGAACTTAAGTCCTCAGCATCTTAGGATCCATAATTGAATTCTGATAATGGTTAGCATCCAAATAAACGGTAGCATTTTAGACTGTGGACCACCGAATGTGAACGTCCGAATGACGTCATCGTTTGGAGTACTGGTGATTTAAGGAGACATCATAGTTCATTGGCGACTCGAGGTAGTGAAAATATAGTTTCAAGAGGGTCACTTAAATTCCCGATGGTCCTTTCTCCGATTCATGGGGAAAGCTACTGGGAAAAGATGAGGAAAATAAAAGGTTAATAGAATCAGTGTTAAGATAAATGTGCAGTCTTCGCTTGAATGCAGATAGACTAGTTAACGACCTAATTTCAATTGGCAAGTTATTCAAAAAAAACTATACGTATAGGCAAAGAAAAGAGAGCGTTTACACGTGAAGGATGCAGGGGGAGGTATAATTAATGTAGAATTTCTTAGGTTGTAAGGAAGACTAACGGGGGTAATGACAGTAAGTTTGGGGAGAGTTGAGCTATTATTTAGTCGGAAAAGGAGACAAAAGCCTGCTTTAAGTCTCCTGACCCAAAGAAATTTTAGCTTCATTAGCTGGCATCTTGTTGAGTAGGAAGTAGTTGAAAGAGTCGGATATAGGAGTTTTTGTGAAATGTCTTTGGACATTTTCAATTTTTGAACGGCTAGATTCGTTCATTAAACCGAAGAAAGGACAGCAAAATTCAAGAATCGGAAGTACAAACATACGATAAAGTCTTAATTTGATTTCAGGGAGGTAGAAATTATAAGACATAAAGCCGCAAATCTGAGCAGCTTTGGCCGTAATTCTATCGGCATGAGGCGAAAGATCTAATTTATTGGTGTAGCTTAAGCCCAAGTCCTTGATGGAGGAACATTCAATCATAGGGCAACCTTCAAAGATAAGAGGTTGCGGCAGCCTTACAGGCCCAAAACTCATGTAGCGACACTTATTAGGTGAGAACTCCATTAGCCATGTGGAGCTCCAGGCCGAAAGAGCGTCTAAGTCTGAGTAAATTTGTTCTAGGCACCGTTAGGTCGTAGAGTTAGAGAAGGAATTCTGTGTCAATTAAATAGGAATACTTTGCAGTATAATAATAATAATAATAATAATTTTATTGTATATTCGTATATTTTTGAACGGTTACAGGCATTTTCCTTCCTATTAATGGAAAGTTATCCCTACATGCGTACAGTCAATATAAAAGGGTTTACATTTAAAAATGTTTGAGTCAAAGCATAACTTAACTTCAAATGCGTTTTCACAGTTATAGGCGAAAATTCGTGGAAGGAAAGCAGAGCCCAAAATATTTTAAAAGGCTGGTTTTAAGTAATCATGTTGTGAGAGTCGTCTTTGGTCAAATATTATGCCATAAAGCCTTCTTTTAAAATCAGAAATGCTGTCAGTGGTAACCATCTAGCTTGGTAACGAGTTCCAAGGTCGTACCACTCGTTGGCTGAAAAAAACATTCCGAGGTTCAATCACGTGCGTTCGCTATTGACCTTGTAAGGATGACCACACAGATGAGTTTTGCAGGCAAACTCTAAGAAATCCTCCGATCTAAGGGAAGAATCATGGCTCCGGATAATCCTAAATGTCCAGAGCAGGCTACACCGTAAGGGCCTGTAGGAAAGAGGAAATAAGTCAAGCTTTTTCAATTTGTCTTGGTACGGTAAAGTCTTAATACCATCGACCATCTTCGCTGCTCTCCTTTGCACCTGTTCGAGGACGTCAAAATATTTCTTCCTCCACGGTATCCAGGCTGGTATTCCGTAATCTAAACGTGGTCTCACGAAGACGCCATAGACATTTCCGAAGAAATCTGGGGGGAATATTTGAAACAAACGTCGGATTCAATGCAGTTTACATGTTGCCTTCTGGACTGCTAACTTACAGTGCGCGGAGGGCATCTAATTTAGAATTTAGAATTTATATTTGGTTAGCACCGGCAAGGCACTGTCTTAGCAAACATTAGTAACGAAATAAAATTATGACAATGTGTGCAGATAAAATGTACAAATACATAACTTGTCCTGCTATGTCAACAGTTAGCGATGTTTTAAAATTAATGGTGAACTAGAAAAAAAAGCAGTGAAAAAAATTTCTACCATAAAAATGGAAACAGAGTTCAATAGGCGTTCATTTTGGAACCGAAGGTAGAAGAAAAAAACTGCTTAGGAAAAAATGGTCAGGTGGTAGAATAGGGTAATACTGTAGTAGCATTTTAGTCACTTTAAGTCACTTTAAGTCACTTTATTGAGGGAAGTAGGCTTTCGCCCTTGAGCTCCCTATTCACATGCAAAAATATCAATAGTACAAACGTTTACAGTGATAAATCTGACAAATGAAAATGGAGGGTCATCGATATGTGTGGGGCCAGGCGCAACCTGCCACTGTTTACACAATCTTCATTATATTTACAATAGTTTCTCAGAAAAATGAGTATCTAGTTTGAATTTAAATGTGTCCAACAGTTTCGAAAGGACCACCTCGTCAGAGAGTCCGTTCCATGCTCCAACGACCCTCTGCGAAAAAGGCGTTCCGACGGACTTCC